>JAIUZE010003742.1:0-95496 GCA_022085475.1 Heliosperma pusillum
TTACTTATCTTATTATATGGATATTTAAGCCTTTTCATATTTCACTATTTACATAGAGAGAAATAATAAGTAGTAAATAATACCGAGAAGTAAATAAGAGGTTTGCCAAATGGCGAAATAAGAGGGTCCTTGCTTGTGCCATGTGTCATTCAATAAAATGCTCAACATACCTTTTTATATTATTGTAAGATTGGCTATGTCTCTTCCTTTTCGGGGTGGAGGTAAGTGGACAAAATTCAAGACCCTATTTTGAGGCTTCCAGTCCGAATCAACAAAATGACCCGTTAAAACCATATACTCAATTTTTTGAGGCTTTGATTTCCATAAATCAGTGGTCAGTGAAATTTTCTCAACACCTTTCAACATTGCTTTTAGCTACTTGACAACGTCAAATATTGCCGTGTCTAGTAGTAATTTTTAGAGTCTTTCGTTTTACTTTTTACGGGTCATTAGCTATGTTTTATGTTAATTTTAGTTTTTGTAATAATGTTAGTATTTAGTATTTTAAGTCAATTTTGAGAGTCAAATCCCGAAAGTCAATGAAAGTCAAACCCGAAAACCCGAGACCCAAAAACCCGGAAATTGGAGTGGGCTAGCAATGAATCACCAAGGTATGAAGACCAAGCCCAATGGCTCAATAGAAGTCAAGGCGGGGTCAAATATACTTGGGTCAACGAAAGTCAAGAAGGAAAGCAAAGGAAAAATTTGGCAGCGTTCGACGCAGCCTGCGTCGTAGGACGCAGCCTGCGTCAGCACGACGCAGCCTGCGTCGTAGGGCGCAGTCTGCGTCATCTCTCAGCACGGGTTTTCTTTGTTTTCTCGTCTTGTCTTTTGGAAGCCCACCTTTCAAGGCCCCTAGGTTTGCGGACCAAGGGTATATAAGAAGAAATCTGAAGAGAGAGAAGGGCATCAAGCATTCAACATACAACATTATATTTTCCTTAGAATTCTCTCTTTTTGTTCTTCAACTTTGGCTCTTGTAATGGGTTTTTGCTTAGAAATTGGTTGTAATATGAAGACTATGGGTAGCTAATCTTCTTTTGCTTAGTGTAATTTGAACAAGTTCTTCCCTTTTTGCATTGTAAGACCTTTTAATCCTTCCTTCTCTATTTAATTCCATTTTCCTATGTTTGAATTTCATTGTTGAATGAATTGTTGTTAAGTTTAACCATCTTAGTAATTGTTTGTTTGATTTAATTGCTTTGTCTTGATGAATTTGGTTGATTTGTCTTGGTATTTGTTGAAGCAACTTGAAAGATTGTAACTTTGGTTTAAAAGTTGGAATCTTTTGAGTGGAATTTGGATTATTGTGTATTTTGGACATGGTTTAATGTTTTATTACATGATTCTAGCATGCTTCTTTGGCTTTGTGCTTAAAGCTTGCATCTTTATTTATGCTTATGTTTTAATAAGTATGGGTTTAGTTGTATTGGGTCATTTATGGATGGTTTAATTCATGGTGGCTAATTCTTAGAAGTTTGAAATAGATAATTAGAGGAGGGAGGAAAGGAGGGATCTTTACTTTGTTAATTGTGGGGGAACTTGGGATAATTGTACTAAGTTACTTCTCCTTATTTGAATATTTGAGTATTTAGTTGTTATTGGTAATTTTAGACTTGATAATCATTTCTCATGAAAAACTCTCTCCCTATTTGTTATCTACATGTTTACCATTGTGAATATCATAGTTTGTAAGTAATTCACGTCTTTGTTTCAATTAGTGTCTTAATTAGTAATTAGTGTTTTAATTTGTGATTAGATTAATTAATTTGTTTAATCGGTTTTTAGCAAGAGTCTAGATTAGATTTTTAGCATTCATCACCTTCCCTTGGGTTCGACCCTTTTCTTACCCTTATTACCCTTTTACTTAGGTTGGTTTGAGTCTAGATTTGGCTTTATAAATTGTTATTTGATTTAGCTAATTTGTGGAATTAACGACACTCAAAGAAGCTTATCAAATTTGGCGCCGTTGCCGGGGAAGGCAATATAGCTAAATATCAAATTGAACTCTTGTTAGTGTCATAATTTGTTTAGATTGTTTTTCAAATATTTCTTTTTGTATTGTTTGTAGGTTACTTGGTGTTGAAGTTACTAATTGTGTTGTTGAAGTGTTTTAGAGTTTATGCCTAGGTCACAAGAGGGACTTGGTGACCAAGACATTGACCCGGCTTCTAGTAGCATTTCCAATTGGTTGTTTTCGAATCCCCTCTATAGGAGACCCTTTTGGAGGGAGCCTAGTGAAGAGGAGTTTGAGAACAATATTTTTCAAGAACCACAAGAACAAGTGTTTGTGTCACCACCTAGGTCACCACCTAGGAGACCACCACCCTTGAACATCATCTACCCACCCGAAATGGAAGATAATAGAACTATTGGTGAGATCCGGGCAAGAAATTATGAAGAGCAACCGTTGTGTATCGCGTACCCTCCCATGGGGGACGTAAATTTCGAGCTAAAGGGGTTCTTTGTTCATAATTTGCCAAGATTTCATGGAATGGTAGGGAATGATCCCAATAGGCACTTGGCCGAATTTCACATGATATGCCAAGGGGCCATCCCTCAAGGAGTGACCGAAGACCAATTTAAACTTAGGGCATTTCCATTCTCTCTACAAGATGCCGCTAAGGAATGGTTATTTTGTCTTCCGGCCCATTCCGTCAATACTTGGGTGGGTTTGAAGAAGAAATTTCTTGAGAAATACTACCCGGATTCAAGGCATAACCATTCAAAGAAGCTCATCACTACCATTGAGCAAGACATGGGGGAAACTCTCTATGACTATTGGGAGCGATTCAAAAGCCTCGTGGCAAGGTGCCCTTATCATGGGATGTCGGGGGATGATCTATTGACGGCCTTCAATGAAGGATTATGCCAAAACGACCAACGGATGATTATAGCCGCCACCGGAGGTGGTATTGATACACTTAATGTGGCCGAGGCCAACAACATTATTGAGAAGTTGGCTATGAACACAAGAAGCTACGGGAGGAAGAATGAAAGGGGAGGAAGCTCTAGAAATGTATCTTCCATGGAAGATTCTCATGCCTCTCAAAATCACAAACTCATGCAAGAGATGGGTGAACTTAAAAGCTTGGTATCCAACTTGGTTGTTAACAAAGGTAATTCATTTTCTCAACACCCCGAATCACTTGAATGTTCTTATTGTGGAGGTGAACATGCTACAAATACATGTTACATCATGATTGAGCAAGGAGCCACCATGGAGAGTGTCAATGCCATGGGGTATGGGAACTACAATGCTAGAAACCCAAGTGGTGGAGGAATGTATAACCAAGTGGGAAATCGTGATCTTTTGGGGTGGGGAGGAGACAAATCAAAGAGTTTTGAAAATGGCCAATTCAACCACTTGAGAGCCCAAAATCCAACCCAAAACCGAAACACCAATTTCAACCAAAATCCCCAAAGAAATTTCAACAACCCAAGACCCAACAACTCAAATTTTCCAAGTAATTCTCAATCTCAAAGACAACCAAACCAAAGTCCAAATCAAGGGAATTCTTCTTCTCAAGGGAACTTGAGTGACATCTTGCAAACACTTCTTGCCAATCAAGAGAAGGATAGGGAGGAGGCAAGGAGGGATAGAGAGGAAGCAAGGAAGGATAGGGAGGCTAACAACCTTAGGGTGAACAACTTGGAAACCCAACTATCCCAAATGGCCTCAAATTTGTCAAAATCCCAAGCCTCAAGCTCCACAAGATTCCCATCTCAAACCATTCCCCCACCAAGGGAAAATGCTAGTGCCATGACATTGAGGGGAGGCAAAGAGTTGGAAGTAAACCCCCTTGGAAAAGGAAAGGAAAAGATGAAGAATATTGAGATGGAAACCATTGAGATTGAAGACCAAGGAGAATTGGTGGTTGGTCAAGAAGAGATATCGAAGAATGAGAAAGGGGGATCCACAAGCAAGGACCCCAAGGGAGACATTTCAAGGAAGGGCAAAGACACTATTGAAGATGATGAAGTGGAGGAGTACATACCGGAAGTCCCATTTCCTAGTGCTTTGATAAGCACAAGGAAATATGCCAAGGAGAATGACTTATATGAGACTTTCCGGAAATGTGAGGTTAACATTCCTCTTCTTAACTTGTTGAATAGTGTCCCTAGGTATGCAAAGTTTTTGAAAGAACTTTGCACACCTAGGAGAAATCCAAAGAAGGGAACCCATAAGGTTAGGGTGAGTGAACATGTGTCGGCCATTTTCAAACAAAATTTACCAAAGAAATGTGGAGACCCGGGCATGTTCACTATTCCTTGCACTATTGGGGGGAAAAGTTTTAAACGTGCCATGCTAGACCTTGGGGCTTCTATAAACGTCATGCCTTTATCTATTTATGAGACCCTAGGTTTAGGACCTTTGTCTAAGACCGGGGTAGTCATTCAACTTGCCGATAGGTCTAGTGTTTACCCCAAGGGCATGGTAGAGGATGTACTAGTGGAAGTCGATAATCTTGTCTTTCCGGCGGATTTCTACGTCTTAGATATGGAATCTAGCTCTAGTGCCACCCCTCTCCTTCTTGGTAGGCCGTTTATGAAAACTTCAAATACCAAGATCGATGTTTCAAACGGGTGCTTGACTATGGAGTTTGAAGGAAAACGATTAACTTACAATATATATGACTCCATGAGGCACCCGAGTGACCATCAATCTTGTTTCTTCTTGGATATTTTTGAGCCATTAGTGAATCAAATGTATAAACTTTGTGATAGAGACCCACTCGAGGTAGCTTTAACTAACCCCATGGAAGAGGAAGGTTTGCGCTTGTTGTTGGCTTTTGATGTGCAGGAATGTCTTGAAGACTTGGAGAGGGAAGAGCCCATAGAAACATATGAGGAGCTCAACGTCATAGAGATGCTGAAAACAGGGCAAGGCAGTGCTCGACGCAGCCTGCGTCACTGGACGCAGCCTGCGTCACTGCACTGGCTAACTTGTCCGAGTTGTTTGCTTTGAGTATTCCACTCCACAAGCCCCTCCCTTCCATTATCCAACCTCCTAAGGTCGAGTTGAAGACCCTCCCAAGCCATTTAAAGTACATCTTTCTAGGGGACAAGAACACCCTACCACTTATCATTTCAAGCACACTCACCGAGGACCAAGAAGGCAAATTGGTATCACTACTTGAAAAGCATAAGGAAACATTTGGGTGGAGCATAGCGGACCTAAAAGGGATAAGCCCGGTGACTTGCATGCACAAGATACGGCTTGAAGTGGATGCCAAACCGGTCCGACAACCCCAAAGGAGGCTCAATCCACCCATGGCGGAGGTAGTGCAAGAAGAGGTAATTAAGCTATTGCAAATGGGTATCATTTTCCCTATTTCCGACTCTCGTTGGGTTAGCCCAACTCAAGTCGTACCCAAAAAGGGAGGAGTGACGGTAGTCAAGAATGCACAAGGAGACTTGGTCTCCACCCGACCACAAACCGGTTGGAGAGTGTGTATTGACTACCGCCGCTTGAATGCGGTTACATTGAAAGACCATTTCCCGCTACCATTTATTGATCAAATGTTAGAAAGACTAGCGGGAAAAGCTTTCTATTGTTTCCTTGACGGGTACTCGGGGTATTTTCAAATCCCAATCGCACCCGAGGACCAAGTCAAGACCACATTCACATGCCCATTTGGTACATTTGCTTATCGTCGTATGCCCTTTGGTTTGTGTAATGCACCGGGAACTTTTCAACGGTGCATGTTGAGTATTTTCTCCGACTATGTAGAACGAATCATAGAAGTATTCATGGACGATTTCACCGTCCATGGGGACTCCTATGATGCATGTCTAAAACACCTTGCTCTTGTCTTAGAGCGATGCCAAGAGTCCCATCTCATTTTAAACTCCGAAAAATGTCATTTCATGGTGACTAGTGGCATCGTTTTGGGACATGTAGTGTCGGAAAGGGGGGTTGAGGTGGATAAGGCTAAGGTTGACATTATCAAAACCTTACCTTATCCCTCTAACACCCGAGACATTAGGTCTTTTCTAGGACATGCCGGTTTCTACCGGAGATTTATTAAGGATTTTTCCAAGATTGCTAACCCTTTATGCAAGCTTTTGCACAAAGAAGCGGAATTTGTTTTTGATGACAAATGTAGGAAAGCATTCAATGACTTGAAGGAGAGATTGGTCACCGCACCAATTATTCAAGCACCACGATGGGATCTTCCATTTGAAATCATGACCGATGCAAGTGACTATGCATTGGGAGTGGTTTTTGGTCAAAAGAGTGACAAGGGACCCCATGTGATCCAATATGCTTCTACCCTCTTGAATGATGCTCAAAAGAACTATTCCACGACGGAGAAGGAATTCCTTGGTGTGATTTATGCTCTAGAAAAATTCCGATCTTATCTCTTGGGCACAAAGGTGATCATCTACACCGATCATGCCGCCATTAGATACCTTGTGGCAAAGAAGGATGCAAAGCCAAGGTTGTTGAGATGGATTCTTCTTCTAAGTGAGTTTGATGTGGAAATAAAAGACAAGAAAGGGGTGAAGAATGTGGTGGCGGATCATTTGAGCCGGCTAAACCATGAAGGAAGACCATCATGCCCTCTTGAGGAGGTTGAAGGAGGTCTCCCTCATGAGTCACTTTATGCTATACAAGTGGAGGAGCCATGGTATGCTACCATGGTCAACTATTTGGTGACAAAGCGGCTCCCAAGCCATTTCTCTTCTCATCAAAAGAGCAAAGTCAAATCCGATGCCAAGTACTATACATGGGATGATCCTTACTTGTGGAAGTTTTGCCAAGATCAACTTGTGAGAAGATGTGTGCCCGAGAGTGAGATCCCTTCCATCTTACATCATTGTCATGACTATGCTTGTGGAGGACATTTTGGGCCACAAAGAACCGCTAGAAAAGTGCTTGAATGCGGTTTCTTTTGGCCAAGCCTTTTTAAAGATGCCCACAAATTTGTAAAGACTTGTGACCGATGTCAAAGGGTGGGGAATTTGACAAAGAGAAATGAGATGCCACAACAACCTCTTCTATATTGTGAGATCTTTGATGTGTGGGGAATTGATTTTATGGGCCCTTTTCCAAATTCCGGTGGTTATTTGTACATCCTCTTGGCGGTAGACTATGTGTCAAAATGGGTTGAAGCCATTCCTACCCGCACCGATGATGCCAAGGTAGTAGCCATTTTCATTCAAGAGAACATATTCTCTCGGTTTGGCTTTCCAAGGGCTATCATTAGTGATAGGGGGACCTATTTTTGCAACAAGGTGATTGGAGGCCTTCTTTGTTAAAACTTAGCATTTGAGTTGTTTTTAGTTAGTTAGACTTTGCATCAAACAAAATTTTTTTGAAGTTACTAACGGTTTTGTGAAGTTTTACGAGTTTTTGGCCGCCTCGGGATGCGTGCCACGGATGAAAAGTTCGGGAAACGATGGAATTTGGATATTGGAGGTTATTATGGGCCATTGAAGTGAAATTGAAAGTATGGAGGTGTTTGGAGCACTTAGCAAAAATTTTACTAAGTGCAAAAGCAAGAACCATCCGGCAGTGAAGGACGCAGCCTACGTCGTAGGACGCAGCCTGCGTCGTGACGACGCAGCCTGCGTCGTAGAACGCAGCCTGCGTCGAGTGCTGAGTTCAGTTTATTTTCTAACTCTTGCCCGAGTTCTTCATAACACAACAACCCCATCTTCTTCTTTGCTTTTCACGACAAACACACCCAAAACCACCCAATCCCTCAAAAATCCATCTTTCTCACTCAAATCTTCCACAACTTTCATCAAAATCAATCCCATTCTTCTCCCTAATCATTATTCTACACTCAATAACCCCAAAATCAATCTCACTCACCCTAAATCTCAGAAAATCCGTCTTAAAAAACCTAGATTTTTTCCCTCAAATTCGTTTTTTCGGGTCTTTTGCTGGGTTTTTAAGGCTAATTGTCGAATTCCTACCTATTTCTAATCATCAAGGAACTTGAATCTTGTGGAAAAGCAAAGGTATAACTTCATACTCGACTTTTTTCATCAATCTTCAAGTTTTTGCTCGAATTAGGCTAGCTTTAGTCTTAGGTTGAGTTCCCCTTTCCCCTTGCTTGATTGTGTAGTTAGGATTGGATAAAGTTTTCTGAGTAAGGTAAATAAATTCAACAAACACTAGCTTTTTGAGGTGTAGAAATTGTTGCACACCAAGTGTTTGTTGAATTGCTTGAGTGAAAAACCTTTCGAGTGATTGCTTGTTATTGTTGTAGTGTGTTGTTTGTTACATTTTGCAGAAATGGCACCAAAGATCTCTAAGTTGTTTGGCAAAGGGAAAAATAAGAGGGCCGCGGTGAGTGAGCCCGACACCGAGGTAGAAGCGGTGTTCATGGGCTATGAGAGGATGCAAGCTCAATATAAGAAAATTTGGGATCAAATATCCACTCACCCTCTTGTAGCAACCAAATTCTTTTGCCCAAACACCCTCCATGCCTTAGGCATGTTCAACTTGACAAGAGACATGCTAGCTAAAGTAGGGCTAGAGGCTTATCTCGAGCCAAACTCCTGGGATTACACCTATAGGAGTTTCGCATACGAGTTTCTAGCAACCTTGTCGGAGTTGGATGTGCCCGAAGGTGAGGAGAAAGCCTACCGATTCCGATTGAACCAAACTTGGCATAATGCCCCAACTTCCGAAATCCGTCAAATCCTAAAAATCACCAAGCAACCCGAAGACATAAGGTGCCCAAGGGGCAAAATGCATATGATGTGGGGTAGCATTACCAGTGACCATGGCACATCTAAGGATGCCAAGCTATCAACCATCACCCACCCCGTCCTCCGCCTAATTACTAGGTTCCTTACCACCATTTTCAACTCCGCGGGAGAACCCACCAAGGTGCCGGAGAATATCCGGCTTTGTTTGTGGACTATGCTTACGGAGGGGGTAGGGATCCCGGATTGGGCCGATTTGTTTTTGAGAGCTTGCATCAAGCATAGGCAAAAATCGGCAAGGGCAAGCATCCATTGTGGGGGGGTGATTTCTTTCTTGGTAAGGCATTATGAGGGGGGCATTGGTAATGATCAAGCGGTGAACATATGTAGGGGGTTGACGAGGTACAACCGTCTTGGGCTAGAGGAAGTGCATATGTTTAAGACTAGCAAGGAGCAACCCTTAAGAGGGTTTTGGTTGGGAAGTGACGGGCTAAGCTACATGAAGTTGCCTAGACCTCAAAACAATCCTTTACCTAGAGGACCCGCGGCATGGGAGTTTAAGTGTCCTAGGGAGGAGAGTTTGGGGGAAAGTAGTGAGGAGGAGGAGGAGGTAGAAGAAGTGTCTTTGAGGCAAAGGAGGGTAAGGAGAGAGGGTGGTGAGGGAAGTGAATATTTGAGAGAGGAGATTGAGATCCTTGCAATTGAGCAAGGACCTTCCCAAACCACCAATTTTGAACAACAACAACAACAACAACAACAACAACAACCACCACCACCACCATTCTATTTCCAATCACCTTTCCAAATCCACCATGATACCGACACCCCCATGTTTGATGCGGAGGGTCGTTCTAGCACACCCGTGGAGCCATGGCAACAACAAATGGCTAACTATTTTGCTAGCACCAATGACGTCTTGGCGCACATTAGTGGGAGGGTGGATGCCTCAAACACTTGGCAACAACTTCAAGGAGGTAGGCTTGAGACTTTGGATGATTGGCACAATGTTGTGGAGGAGAGGGAGAGATTGAGAGCGGAGGCCGAGAGGGCTCAAAGTGAGGAATGAAGGAGGATGCTAGACGGGCAAGAGGAAGCCCGCCTATGGAGAGAGCAACAAGATAAAAGATGGCGGGAACAAAATGAAATGTGGGCCACCCAAAATGCTTGGAGGGAGCAAGCTACGAGCCACTTTAACGCTCAAAATGAGCGCCACCACACCTATCTTCAAGACTCCTATGAAGATGCGGTGGCGCAAGAGGACGTTTATGGATTGGCTAGCTCTCTCTTTGGGATGTCCATGCAACAAAACCCGGGCTACCCTTTTCCTTACACCCAAGCAACCCTTGATGAAGGCATGGAGCGAAGAAGGCGGATTAGAGAAGAAAGGGATAGGAGGAGAAACCGAGGAGGTGCCTCGGGGTCTTCTCCTTTCGACAATTGATGAGGTAACATTATTTTTCTCTCCTACAATGAGGACATTGTATATTCTAAGTGTGGGGGAGAAGATTGTACATAGTTAGTTTGTTTTTGATGCATTGTATTTTATATGTCTTTATTTTGAAGAAAAAGAAAAAGAAAAAAAAAAGAGAAAAAGAAAAGAAAAAAATTGAAAATCCCGGCTAGGTGAAAACCCACAAGGGTGGGCACCTAGGCAAGATTGGGAAGGTGGCCGAGGACGGAATGAAAACCCGAAAGGGCATTCCGGGCAAAATGAAGAATCGAGTTGCGAGCCACCAATGAGAGGAAAGGAAAAGCTAAGGTGAAAACCCGAAAGGGCACCTTAGGCAAAATGAGGGATTTTCAAGAGAAAAAAATATGGAAAAATGAAAAAATGAAAAAAAAAATTTGAGCATAATTCTTTCTATGACGAGGATTTTGGAGGAATAAGAAGGGAGTGATAAGGAGGAAATTGGAAGGAGGCTAGTTTAGGACCCTTTTATTTTTATTTTTGAGTCACAAAACTTTGTTTCAAATTGGTGGATTTATGTTGGTGGTCGCTTGGTTGTGCAAATTGTGAAGTTTGGGGCCAACCAAGTAACCATGATTTGCATTAGTGGAGTAATAAGGGGGTGATATAAGGAGTGGATTTGTATGGAGGTTGTTGAGAAAGACCATCTCGCTATGCCTTGGGATAAGGCAAAGATGGTCATACTACTTTATTTGGAGCTATAAGGAGGGAGGAGTTGATTTGAGTCGGAGTAGGTGGCATGTCGTGTCTTAGTCTTGAGGGATGATATAAGGAGGGGGAGTGAGAGAAGAGTGTCACAAGAATTGAGTCTTTTTGTTTTGTTTTTGTCATTGGTGGATTGTTTAAGAGGGAGTATAAGAAGGGTGTAGTGAGGGAAGAGAGGTCAATACCTCCACACACACTTTGTTGGGCTCGTGTCATTTGTGCTAATCTCGAGTTTTACTCGGGACGAGTAAAAGTCCAAGTGTGGGGGTGTTTGACAACGTCAAATATTGTCGTGTCTAGTAGTAATTTTTAGAGTCTTTCGTTTTACTTTTTACGGGTCATTAGCTATGTTTTATGTTAATTTTAGTTTTTGTAATAATGTTAGTATTTAGTATTTTAAGTCAATTTTGAGAGTCAAATCCCGAAAGTCAAACCCGAAAACCCGAGACCCAAAAACCCGGAAATTGGAGTGGGCTAGCAATGAATCACCAAGGTATGAAGACCAAGCCCAATGGGTCAATGGAAGTCAAGGCGGGGTCAAATATACTTGGGTCAACGAAAGTCAAGAAGGAAAGCAAAGGAAAAATTTGGCAGTGCTCGACGCAGCCTGCGTCGACGCAGCCTGCGTCAGCACGACGCAGCCTGCGTCATCTCTCAGCACGGGTTTTCTTCATTTTCTCGTCTTGTCTTTTGGAAGCCCACCTTTCAAGGCCCCTAGGTTTGCGGACCAAGGGTATATAAGAAGAAATCTGAAGAGAGAGAAGGGCATCAAGCATTCAACATACAACATTATATTTTCCTTAGAATTCTCTCTTTTTGTTCTTCAACTTTGGCTCTTGTAATGGGTTTTTACTTAGAAATTGGTTGTAATATGAAGACTATGGGTAGCTAATCTTCTTTTGCTTAGTGTAATTTGAACAAGTTCTTCCCTTTTAGCATTGTAAGACCTTTTAATCCTTCCTTCTCTATTTAATTCCATTTTCCTATGTTTGAATTTCATTGTTGAATGAATTGTTGTTAAGGCTAACCATCTTAGTAATTGTTTGTTTGATTTAATTGCTTTGTCTTGATGAATTTGGTTGATTTGTCTTGGTATTTGTTGAAGCAACTTGAAAGATTGTAACTTTGGTTTAAAAGTTGGAATCTTTTGAGTGGAATTTGGGTTATTGTGTATTTAGGACATGGTTTAATGTTTTATTACATGATTCTAGCATGCTTCTTTGGTTTTGTGCTTAAAGCTTGCATCTTTATTTATGCTTATGTTTTAATAAGTATGGGTTTAGTTGTATTGGGTCATTTATGGATGGTTTAATTCATGGTGGCTAATTCTTAGAAGTTTGAAATAGATAATTAGAGGAGGGAGGAAAGGAGGGATCTTTACTTTGTTAATTGTGGGGGAACTTGGGATAATTGTACTAAGTTACTTCTCCTTATTTGAATATTTGAGTATTTAGTTGTTATTGGTAATTTTAGACTTGATAATCATTTCTCATGAAAAACTCTCTCCCTATTTGTTATCTACATGTTTACCATTGTGAATATCATAGTTTGTAAGTAATTCACGTCTTTGTTTCAATTAGTGTCTTAATTAGTAATTAGTGTTTTAATTTGTGATTAGATTAATTAATTTGTTTAATCGGTTTTTAGCAAGAGTCTAGATTAGATTTTTAGCATTCATCACCTTCCCTTGGGTTCGACCCTTTTCTTACCCTTATTACCCTTTTACTTAGGTTGGTTTGAGTCTAGATTTGGCTTTATAAATTGTTATTTGATTTAGCTAATTTGTGGAATTAACGACACTCAAAGAAGCTTATCACTACTTATTTTCAGTCTCATACACTTTACAAGAATCACTTCTTATGGTTTGGCGAGACATACTTTTATATTGCGGAATACCTCGTTTCATCATCAAATTAAAACCCTCTTCCTCCACAGTTCTAAAAGGATGCTCATGCATGAGTATCCAGTGTGCAATTCCCTCCCTCATCACTGACATGTCAAGTTTGCCATTATGTAAAGCACTAACAAAACTAGTACTCGCACCCGAATTAGACGGTAAATAGTTAATAAGCTTTTGCCTCTTGGAAAACAATGTCTTCTTTGCACATTTATTTGAGTGCCTATTAAAATGCGGGTTAACGTAATATAACCCCTTGCTCAAGAAATAAATTAGATTTCCGGAAAAGCTGAAATCGCAAGAAACTTACTCAGTCGAGTACAAGGATAACTCGGCCGAGTGGATCAACTTGATCGAGTTTGTAGGCACTCGGTCGAGTGACACAGTTTAGAGGCACTCGGTCGAATGACACTGAAGACCAACTGAAAATGCTCATCAAATACCCCTACCCGGTCGAGTTACACGCTTACTCAACCAAGTAAGTAACATCCTTACTCGACCGAGTAAGTGACATCCTTACTCGACCGAGTGACCACTAATTCGCTGGGGTGACTAATCAACTAGAGCGAGCAAGACCCAAAACGGTTGAGTGATCCACAACTCGACCCCAAACCTATATCATAACCAAATACTCTCCGACTCGGACACTAACTAGATTGATTCAAGGCTAACCATAAGACACGAGTATTACAATATTCCTCCCTTAAAAAGAACTTTGTCCCTGAAGTTCACCCCAAACCTATAACGAAAAACGACCCGACCAAGACATGCGTCTACAACTACACATATATACTCATATTCACATACATCATAGTCACAAACATTATTATTACTTGAGTTCAATGACACCATCACCAGAACGCAATTCATTAACCATCACAACATAATCTATCATCAATATATACATCATAGCAAGGTCGTTCATCACAAACACATTGTAGCAAAACGGTACACTTACGGATGGCCAATATTGGCTTCTTATTACGTATCCTGAATTCAACACAATACCAACAAGTACTAATTCAATTAATCAAATGTTGACAAGGTTATCAATAAAAAAATAAATACGCATTTCTACATTCCACCCCTCCTTAAAATAGAACTCCGCCTTCGAATTTTGCAACCCGCAATTATCAACAATAATCAAACACAAAGATCGACACATATAACAAATACACACCATTTCCTTGAATTTAGGTAGATAAAACACCAACACTTATGTTTGACTCTTAGCCAATTTCATAGTATTCTAATTCTATCACAAATAAGCATAACTCCATATTATGCTTCCAGATATGACGGAAATTGACCCTTATGCATGAAATATAAGACAAAAGACATGCAAATAATCCAAAATACGTTATATACTCAGGTACTCGGTCGAGTACACTATATACTATGTCGAGTTACCTCACTAGATTGAGTTCAGGGTACTCGATCGAGTGCAGTCCACTTGACTCGGCCGAGTAGAACGGAGCAGAGCTTTTCCTACTTTGACCCAAAATGCAACACTCCAAACATAAAGCCATATACGTTATATATTCACTTCCAACATCAATCATACCTGCAAATTTAGGATAAAAATCCCAACATTAATCCAACATTCATAAACTACCATACAAGTCCAAATTCCGACACAAAAATCAAACAATTAGTCTTGCTTGTGACGGATCTATTCGTCACAAGCTTGTGACGGGTCGGATCCCTCTCACAAGCTTGCAAGTGGGAGGTCAAGTGGAAAACCATTGATTTCCCACTTGCCCTCCCACTTGCAAACTTGTGAGAGGAATTCGACCCGTCGCAAGCTTGTGACGGATAATGACCATCACAAATGAGAATTTGTGAAAATCAAAATACCAACCATAATTATCCAAATAAACAACACAAATAATGGTCTAAAGATTACACAATTCTGATCATAACAATACTCTTCTTCCTCCATATCATCTCTTGCGGCTCCAGACGATCCCGCTCCATCAAAATAGCGCAATTCGACCTCAAAACATGAGTAAACCTACTATAGCGTAGCCTCTACCGAAATATATACTCCCTCCTAGTCACTCATTTCTTCCCCTTTCCCTTTTACACAAAAATTAAGGAAATGAATTTGGACCACACAAAACATACTACCCCACATACAAATGAATTTAGACCACACAAAACACACAACCCCACATCCAAAAAGGGAAAGAGGGAAGAAAATCTGACTTACCCAATAAGGAAAGAGAGAAGAAATGACCGACTAGGAGGGAGTATATCATATCATACGATACTAAACTATTCAACAAGAAGTCTAAGGTACCATAAAAATAGGCATAAAATCATATGAAGTTTTTATTTAACCCCTACAAAACACAATAACTCCACTTGCATATAGAAAAGACCCACAAGACACACCAAAAATAGAAATAGCTAACTATTAAAATATATACCCAAGATGTAAATAGATAACTTCATACCTTATCAACAAAGGGATTAATATTTAACTAATGTTACACCCTCTCATTCTAGAAACTGGTGAGACAAAACCAATTGGTTTTCCATGCGACATTCTACGACGGAAAGAAATTGGTCATATTATAGTGTGTTTTTTGCCTAACTTTTGAAAGTGTTTTTTGTCTTCAACACTTTTTGGCCACACATTATTATTTAAAAGCTAACAAAAATTATCAAAACCTCACAAACATCTTTTTCCATGAAAAAAATAAAACATCAATTTGGTGCTTGTAACTTTAAAAACTATTTTTATTAAAATTAAGCTTAAAAAAATAAAAACCCATTTTTAATAATCTAGCCTAAACCTGCTTTTATGATCATTTTACGATAAAAACTAAGCATGAAGTTATTATTAGATATTGACTATTTTATTTAGTCAAATTATATCATTTTTTTTATTTATTATAAAATGGTAGTACAATTATCTCGCCGTAACTGCTATCGTTCCAAACTTGAGATAAGAAATTGATATCAGCAACAAAAAAATCACCAAAACGGCTCAATTGTTTTAATAATTTACACTCCATTCTCATTAAAACTCAGTTTTAATAAACACATCCGTATTAATTTCCAAGTCTTTTGTAATTGTGACTTAATACTGTTTTTGATATATGAGGTTTTATTATTATTACTTAACTCTTCCACTTTCTAGCTCATTAATCACGTAACTGTTTCTTTAAAAAAAACATTGTTTCTTGTTTAATCTTTGATGAATTCAAACTCATTTGACACCTTGATAAATCAACGATGGCGGGTGCTCACAATTCATTAAGGCGCAACACATCATTCTCATCAGTTTCGCAACATTTACTGTACAAACTTATATTACTCCTCACTTTTCTCCCTCTTTTTCTTGCCATTTTTGCCTTCTTCCTTCAGTGGCGAGGCGACAGCGACGACACGCGGTTGCCATTTGAACGTGATGAGTTTCATAGCATGGTTAGCGTCGAGAATTCAACGTCATTTTCCAATGATAATTGCGGCATTAATGTGTTGAGACAAAGCAGTTTCCATGTTTTCCCTTATTTCAAGACTTGGGGATTTAATTATAATAATAATCACTCTAATCTTCACCCTCAGGTTAGATTTTTCTTGTTGATTTAGTTTTTGAGTTTTACTCCAATTCTTAATCTGGATCAATAAAGTAAATCTGAGGTTATATATTACACTTTAATTCTTAATTAGTTATGATTTGGGTCATCATTATTGTAGTTTTAACTGAACAAATTCATTATTAATGGCTCATTTTGCGTTAAATCAAATGTAAAAGATGGCGGAAGTATGGTGATTCATTTATTTATATGTGAAATATTGGAGTTTTTTTTGGAAGTATTGTGTACCAGTGGTAATTCAAGAGTTTCTTAGATTGGCATTTGGCAATTGATGATCAAATGTGATGACATTAAATTTATGCTAAAATTAAGTAATACACAAGTTAAATAATATCAGTGATATCCATTTTAAGTAGTATTTCCAATTAGTATCAAATAACGACAAGTCCTTAATCTCGCCTCCTTTTGATTGTAGTAACCTTTGAACTTTGTGCGAATATATTATACCAAAAACACAACGATGGTAATGGTGTTATCATTTTCTTCACATGACGATTAATTTTGGGGTTATCATGTTCCTTCCTATCAAAATTTTCTTTAAATAAGGATTTTGCTTTGTGTTATAAGTCTGTAGGTAATTACTCCATAGTAGATATTAAAGTCATTCTAAATTCTGAAAACAAAAGCCAATGTTTTGCACCAAACTACACGAATTTAACTTGTTATAACTGCCTGGTTATGGTGGTTCATATTGGTGTAGATATGTATCACTTCAAGTACTTCAGCTGGCTTAGAGCAACTTCTTCCATGGATATTCTATCACAAAGTTATAGGTATTACAAACTTTTTCCTCTTCGTAGAAGGGAAGGCTGCCACCAATAATGTATCTAAAGTTCTCGAGTCTATTCAGGTGAGTTTTCTTGAATATCTTACATGCGGTTGGTTCTTCCATGGATATTTCATATCATTTGTTTCCTAGGGTGTCAAAGTTGTATTTAGAACAAGAGAATTAGAGGATCAACAAGCAAAGAGGTTAGTTCCAGCTCTTAATTTACATGTGTTATTAATCCAAATTTAACTGTGTATATCCGAAAAATATTTTGATGAGAAAATTGATCATAGAACATGTTTCTGATGAAAATAATTTTGAACGTGTACTGTTTAGTTCAAAACAAGCTTAACGAACTCAATCCCTTACTTTTGCTCCATATGTTTATTATTAGTCGAATATGGAACGAGACTTGGCTTTCGAGTTTCTTCTACAAGCCATGCAACAATGAGTTATTTGTAAAGCAAACTCTTAACATGGAAATGGCTATAGTCATGGCAAGGGTATGTATGTATGATCAATTTATCAGTTACTACTTTTTAGTTAATGTCTTTGAAAGGGTAATGTGATTGTCGTAAATTCATTATACAATTTGTAGTGACTACCTTTGTTGTATGAATTCGGAGTTGTTTTAGGAAGCTGGGATGGACTGGATTTTTCACCTGGACACTGATGAACTTATGCATCCTGCAGGAGCTAGAGAGTACTCAATCAGAGAGTTACTGTTAGACATACCTCGAGATGTTGACATGGTTATTTTTCCTAATTATGTGAGTAACCTTTCAATGTCATCATTTTATTGTCTTAAAATTTAAATCTTAACCTCTTTGAATTTATTTTTGTATCAATAATCTATGTAGTATTAATAAGTTTTTCATGTCAACGAAAAATTCTAAGGTAATAATAACAAAAAAAATTATTTCAGGAAGGTGTCGTTGAGAGTAATGACATTAACGAACCTTTCAGCGAGGTAAATTTTATGCCTCATATCAGCAAATGTCAAGTGCTAGATTAGTTCAAGTCTTTGTTTTACTAACATGTACTGTTAATCGACAATGTGTAGGTTTCGATGTTCAAAAAGAATTTTGACCACCTTCCAAGGGATACGTACTTTGGGCATTACAGGGAGGCAACTCGAGGTAATCCAAACTATTTCCTGACTTACGGAAATGGAAAAGCAGCCGCTAGAATTAAAGATCATCTTCGTCCCAATGGTGCTCATCGATGGCATAACTACATGAAATCACCCAAGTATGTATTTTATTGCTTCATGTCTAACCCTAAAAAGTCTTGTCTATTAGAACTTAAATTTTATAAATAAAAAAAAATCCCGCCTATTAGAACTAAATAGTATATATATGCCTAACAGAGTGGTTGTTGGTAAATTAATGTTAGGGAGGCAAAAACGGACGAGGCTGCAGTTCTGCACTACACGTATTCAAGATTCTCCGACTTGACATCAAGACGAGATAGATGTGGATGTAAGCCTACAAAGGAGGATGTGAAAAGATGCTTCATGTTGGAATTTGATAGATCTGTAAGTTTAGTTTTTCTTGATCTTTAGCAAACTATATTATCTCTTGGCATGCAGTAGACCCTTTAATGTTATTGTAATTAATGGCGGATAATATGCAGGCCTTTATCATTGCGTCAACTGCAACCAATGAAGAAATGTTACAATGGTGTGTATTTGGACATTTGTTTTACTTCCACACACTTCTTACAGAGCTAGAGAACACTAATAGATGTTTTTTTATTTGTCTAGTAAGTTTGATATAAGACGGTCTTGCAACAACTAACTAAAACTAAATGTCCTCATTTAGTTGTCAAATCGCCAATGATAAGGCTAACTGATGAAGTCAAAGGATCATTGTCGATGATATTAAGAAGACGTACATGGGTCAAGAGTAAAAGGCTATTGGCAAGCCAGAAGAGACTATTGATACATAGAGTTATATATGTTCATAATATGATTTGACTAACATAACTTTTGTTTCTTTTAATACATCTCAGGTATGAAGAACATGTGGTGTGGAGTAACAAAACAATGAGACTTAAACTATTAAAATATGGCATTTTGACTAGGATTTATGCTCCCATGGTAACTCTATCCTTTTCAGTATATACCTCTGCCTTTGTTAGTTCTCTGTACAGATTTTCCTTAAAACGTTTGTATCAGTTAATACAACGAATTTAATTTGAGAGTTTTTAGTATGTCTTGGCAGGTGATAATCGAGGGATTAAGAGAATCTGGGATTTTTGCTTCAATTATTGCATCTGCACAAAAAGTTAAAATTTCATCAGAAAACATGGAATCATGGGATGCCAACAAGACCAACTCAATGCTAAAAGTCGAGGTAGGAAGATCATTGTCGAGAAAAGTGCTAGAAACCGAAGGTAGTGATCAATTACAGGCCATCCCACCCTTGTCTCCTCCAAGAATTGATTCAATGTGATTCTTTCTTCTCCACATCATGTCCTACCTAACATATACACACTTTATGTACATTGGAGATTTAGACTCTAGAGTATAGTCAGCCATATACATTAAATGGATTATTCAATTTTGGTCGCCTTGTCAATTTAAATCCTTGTAACACAGAAACGTCACCTCCTTAATTCTCGACAACCATTTTTCTCTGTCGTTGTAAAGATGATGCGGTTACATAATGATGCAATTCTCTTGAACGTTGTTTCATACATATGTGTAGCTATATTTTTATGGATTTATTTTTACAACGAAATGATAGTAGATTTTTCTCCATTGGTTATGTTCTAGTATCAAATACTTATCTTTATGTTTCAATACAATGGTAGTGTGTTGGTTGAGTCCTTCAAATACTACTTACGACTTACGAGTAGGAGAGTATTCCATAACTAGTATATTTTCAACAAATCTATTTACATGAAACTATAGACAGAGTACTATAAGTGTTCGTTAAGATACTACGAAGTAATATACTTCTATGGAGTATCTACCAAAAAATAAATAGCAATATATACTATGTACTCTGTAGTACACAAAAGACAGGAAAGTTTAGACTAGCAAGTTATATCTTCGTCTTAAATGTTTAAAGATGCCAATAGGGCTGGTCAACCATTCGGGCCGGGACGGGCTAGGGATAGGCCGGGTTTTACTCGTTGGGGAGCTTTAGACTTTAGAGTATAGTCAGCCATATACATTTTTTTTTTGACAGGCGTAAAGGAAACGTTTTACAGTTTTATGGCTCTAGCCGCAAGTGCATGAGCCATTTTATTACATGATCTTGCCACAAAACATATACTAAGACAATGAAAAGATAAACTAAGCGAATCAATTTCTTCAATGATACTCCTACTTCTGAAATCAGGCTTAGAAATCTTAAGGACTTGCAGAACTGCTCTTAAACAGTCAGAATATATGATCACATGAAGGAAACCCCGAGATAAGACCCATCGCATCCCGTCTTTTATAGCCATAATTTCAGCCTGCTCCGAAGATTGAGAGAACGATTGACATTTGAAGTTTGAGATTTGTGATCCATCTATTTTCTTAAGGAACCATCCAAAACCAAATGATAGTGAAGAATTCCAGGCCGCATCTACAAATAGTCTATCAGAGTGGCAAGCAGAAGACATTCCAACAAGATTATTAATACTTCCATTTTAAACTCTAGCCGTCTCCATGACTCAATTTTGAAAGTACGAATCCTCCATTCTTATCACCACCCTATTACGGTCTTCACTTTCTAGAGATGTAGCTAATAAGTTTTCATATAAGAACATAGCACTTTCCCTCTCGACAGCATTCCTAAACAACACATTATTCCGAGTACTCCAAATAGACCAGATAGTAGATAGAAAGGACAAAACTTTAAATTCCTTATCCTCACATTTAGACAGAAAGCGAATCCAGTTAATAATCCACTTCCTAACGTCTAACCCACCATCTAATTCCGGTCTAATTCCAAGTTTACTACCAACCCACATCCTTCTAGCAAATTGGCAATCCCGGAATATATGATTATTTGTTTCAATGATATCATTGTTACAAAGAATACAACACTTATGAAAATCCATACCTCTTTTTTCAAATTCCCTTCCAACAGCCAATGAATTTGTCAAGATCTTCCAAATTAAAATAGTCCAAGATTTTGGGCCCGATAAGTTCCATAACTGTCTCTTCATGAACAATCGTAAATCCATCGTAATTCTGGACATATCTTTAAAAGAAGCGGACTTATGCCAAATAGAATTCAAGAGAGTAAAATACCCACTTCTAACTGTGTAGTCACCATGAGACATAAGTCTCCAATAAACCACATCTTCCTTAGAAGATCCACAAATAGGAATGGCAAGAATTTTCCTAGCTGTCTCAGGACCGAAGAATGTTGCGATCATAGGATAATTCCAACATAAGGAAGAGTTAATTAAATTCTTAATCTTCAATTCGGATACTGATGGAGAGTCATTAAGAAGACTTAAATGGGCAGGCGAAGCATAATCTCCATCTACCCATTTAAAATTCCATACATTCATCTCCGATAAGGGGCCAACTTGCCATAGGACATTATCCTCAAAAGTTTCTAGACCCCATAAGATTCCTTTCCCAATCCAGTTTAAGATTCTTGGAGCTTTCCAACTCCTTATCTCATCCTTACAAGCCATACCAGATTTATACAGGTCCAAATTATACTTAGAGCCAACAGTACCCCCAATAAGAGATAACGGATTTTTGATAATTTTCCATCCCGTTTTGGCAAGAAGAGCCTTATTAAAACACTGGGTATTGCGGATCCCAAGGCCCCCCGATCCTTTAGGTTGACTAATAAATAACTTATTACACCAACTGATACCTTGTGACTTCTTCAATCCTCTCCACCAAAAATGTGTCAACAGAGAATCTATCCTTGAGGCCACACTTACCGGTAGTTTGAAAACCGATAGAATGAAAGTTGAAAGGGAAGAAAGGATTGACGAAATCAAAGTCAGTCTACCAGTTTGTGAAAGAAGTATCCCATTCCATGATGAAATTTTCTTCGTGATATTGTCTAGAATATATCTAAAAATATACTTCTTCGGTTTACTTTTATCGACCCCAATATCAGTCGGAGCACCTAAATATCTCCCCATTGTAGCAGAACTATTAACATCGAAAATACCATAGCAATCTCTGGCAAAAGATAACGTTGCATTAGGACTGACCAGAATAGCAGACTTATTCTTGTTAATTACCTGACCTGACGCCTTACAATATTGCCCAATAACATTATTCAAGGCTCGACAAGAATTAGAATCTCCTTCAATAAAGAAAATAGAATCATCAGCAAATACAAGGTGTGAGACAGCCTCCGATCTTCTAGACATCTTAATCCCTTTAAAGAGTCTATTCTCTTCAGCAACGATAATATTTTGAGACAAAATTTCTGAACAAAGAACAAAGATATAAGGAGATAGTGGATCCCCCTGCCTCAACCCTCCCTTCGGAATAATCCGCTTTGATGGAATTACATTCACTAGGATTTCATAGGAGACAGACGTGATACATTTCATAATAAGGGAAATAAACTTTTCGGGGAAACCTAACTTTAGAAGAGAACCCCGAATAAAATTCCAGTCCATTCGGTCATAAGCTTTACTCATATCGGCTTTAAAGGCCATTTTTTGCTTCTTCCTTCTCCCAGTATTTGTAATTGCGTGAAATAATTCATTTGCAATCAAAATATTGTCTGAGATTCCTCTGCCAGGGACAAAAGCATTCTGGAATTCACCAACGACCTTCCCAATTATCTTTTTCATTCTATTAGTGATGCATTTTGTTATTATCTTCATAATATTATTGCATAGACTAATAGGTCTAAATTGATCCACTGATTCTGGGGAAGAGGTTTTAGGAATAAGAGTAATGAAAGTCCTATTCAACTCCTTTAATATATGGTTACCATTAAGAATACCCAGGACAACAGAAGTAACATCATTCTTGATAAAATGCCAACATCTCTGATAAAAAATAGCCGGAATACCATCAGGCCCTGGGGATTTCAGAGGCCCAAGCTGGAAGACAGCAGTGCGCACCTCTTTAGAAGTAAACTGATTATTTAAGTAATCAATATCATCCTGGTCAAGCTTTGGAGAGATATTATTAAAGGTAGCAGATTCTTCGCACATGAATGTCTCAAACGGTACCGATTCCCTATTTGCTTGATAAAGATGAGCATAATAATTATCAAAAGATGATCTTATTATTTCTTCATCATAACACCACTGGCCCTGATCAATAATTAGTCCCTTAATAAAATTCCTTCCTGACCTGCCTTTGACATAGTTAAAAAAGAACTTCGAACATGTATCCCCTTCCTTGATCCATCTAACTTTGGCACGTTGTTTCCAATAAATTCCGCTAGACACTGCAAATTCTCTTACCTTTGAATCCATTGACAGAAAATAAGAAATATCACCATTCATGATTCCTAACTCCATCCCTTTCCCCAATTCCTTATCAAAATCAGTCCATTTATAAATCCACTCAGATTTCTTAACTAAGGTCCATTTCTTTATACTTGTTCGAGCACGAGAAAGTTTCCGGACAAGGCAAAACGCAGAAGAACCATAAATGGGTAAGCTCCATTCTGTCTGTGTTTGAAGTAAACAATCTTGAAATTCCAAACACCATGCTTCAAGTTTATATGACCTTCCTTTTTTAGATGATAATAAATCCGAGTCAAAAGTTATTGGTGCATGGTCAGAAATCTGAATAGGCAGATGCAGGACTCCTGAGTTAGAGAAAACACTGTTCCAATCCCATGATCCAAGAGCCTTGTCCAACCTTTCAAAAATTAGATCTTCCGAGTTTCTTTTATTACACCAGGTGAATTTAGGACCCTTGAATTGAATATCCATAAGGTTATGCAATAGCTTCCAGTTTCTAAAACACTCAATACCCCTTATAGCTCAGCTTGAACCTCCAAGCTTATCTTCTTGATATTCCACTTGATTAAAATCACCCATAAGAAGATAAGGTTTTGTAAACGAATCCAACCATACACTTAACATATTCCACACAGGTTCGCGCTTATGCCAGATGGATTCACCATAAATAAGACACAGATACCAAGAAACTTCCTTACATTTCATAACCTCTATGATAATGAAATTTTGACAGACCCATAATAAACGATACAACTCCGGATCTCTAAATCCAAACCAAAGACCCCCTTTAGTCCCTAAAACATCTACCCCATAACTAAAAGCAAAGAGATTTCAGAAAATTAAATCAACCGATACAGTACTACATTTAGTTTCAATAAGAAATAAAAATTCAAAGTAACTATAAGACCCCTACAGTTCCAGGAAAGACCCTTCATAACGATTTAGGGGATTGAGAAAGGTCAATCCCCGCAACACCGTCCATTTCACCTTCTTCAGAACTAGAGATAATCATTTCAAAATCTTTTATCCCAATATGAAATTCACTTGAATAACCCATTGAAGAATAACTAGAAGGCACTTGAAGGCTAGAAGATTTATTTGAAGTAGAGGAGACACTACCAAATTCCTCATCATAGCAATATAACTCAGATTTCAAATCCAACAAACAGCCCGGATCAGAAAATGCCTTCCTCTTCGCCTTCCCTGTCCACCCTTCAGCATCCTCAGGCACCTCATGAGTCCCTTTCTTACCACCACTGAACTCACGAAGACGGGAAATGCATTTCCCCTTACCAAATCCTCTCTTATCAGCCGCTTCAACCTCCTGCTGAAAATGACCATCCACTATGTGAATTTTCCTGGAAGAATCTCCTTCTTCAATCTGACCAAAGATCTTCTCTACTGGAGACACTGACCCACAGAAATCAATAAGTTTTCTACAGACAGGAGCTTTGATTAATGTAGCAGAAGAAGGTAAACAAGGTTCACTGGTGCCTGTGATAATGTTTGTACTTATTCGAGGAGGATTGTCATTTAGATGTAATAATGAATTCCCATCCACTCCATCTTTCACAGCTTCACCCACACCCCCAAGGAGAGGACTCAGTTCCTCCATAGCATCCAAGAAAGAAGACTTATTTGAAGACGAAGAACTCATCAATAAAGAATTTGATGTCTTTTCAGAAGACTTTGAACTATTTGAATCAGCAGCATCACATGAAACATCATTCCCCAACACAAGATTCAGATCAACACAGCCTCCACCTTCCTCTATCTCTATAAATGGGGGATTAGAGTCCTTTGAAGAGCAAGAATCCTTACTATCAGAAGAGTCCACCACATTAACATTGATATTAGGGCTGAGAATATTAACCCCAAGGTGAAGACTCTGATCAGTGTTACCATCCCTATTCACAACAGGAGCTATCTCATTCAGATTTTCAGGAGAGCTTATGGGTTCATGATAGGCAAAAGGAAGATTTGGAGGAGCTTCAAACATCTGTCCACATCCTCGACCTTCATTATCCAGTTCAATGATCTGATTTCTTGATTCCACTCTAGCCATGATAGACTCAAGAATAAAAGACTCCTGATTAAATTCATACTCCCTTTCACCATGCCCAACATATCCCTCATACGGGTCTTCAAAGACCCATCCCTCATCCTGACCATTAGAGATGTCATTGTTTCCAATCTCATTCCCCCTTACATTCCCTTCCCTACGATCATTTCCCCTACCAGCCACCCCATTAACATCATTAGCCTCAGGGTCAGGGGGATCCATGATTAAATTATCCTCAGCCTCCACATTATTAGGGGAATGGATGTTGAAGCCATTACCAGCATAAGCAATGTCATCCTGCCCATTAATGGCATAGATAAGGAAGTCCCCTTGGTCTGAATAGTTTCTATTAGCCATGAGTTCTCCCTCCTCATGATTATGTCCCAGATTTAACCCATTTGATCCCCCATTCACCTCAGTTTCCATATGCTGAAAATCCTCATGATCATGGTGAACACCATTTTCTAAATCATTCATCATATTAAAATCATTATTATTATTAAAGTTAATGTTTCCTTCCTCATTAACCATATTGACTCCCTCTCCCCCATCATACACATTTTCATTCCCGAAGTTATGGTTAGCCTCCATCATTACATTATCTCCACTTCCATTATCATGAATAACCGGACAAGTAAAGGGAAGAGCATGGATTGCAAACTCCATACCTGGGTAGATTCGACCACCATCAACTAGGCCAAGATCAAAATCAATGACCCTTTCATTAAAGAAATCCCCAGGAGCAGAGACACCAACATGGCAGCCCAGTCTAACCCTGGAGGTAGCATACCTAGTAGTTGAAGGAAGAGCCCTTAGGTCAAGATTGAACATGGTATAGTTGTACCGGTTCTGGAAGATAGTAAACCCACGTTCATTAGTTCTTTCCAGAGCATTATTAATACTAGAGAATATAGTGTCACTACTTTCAGAACAGAGGGAAACTTTATGCCCAATTTTCCCACAACGAACGCAGTATTTGAAAACCTCTTCATACTTAAACTGAATCCAAAGAAGATTGGAGCCACCACAAAGTAAATAAAAACCAGGAATCAAGGGTTCATTCAACAAGATGTTCACACGAGTTCTTAGATAATCATGATCAGGCACCATCCCAAATTCCTCAACTGAGAAACCCCCTCCAAACAACTGACCAGCAATGTTGGCTACATCAGTATTTAGATATTCAAATGGCAGGCCACATATTCGAACCCATAGCTTAGCAGATTGAAATCTTACAGTTCGAGGGATCATTCCAGGCTTCCATTTTTGGAGCACCATCAGAGCCCCATCCAGAACAATGACATTACGATTTAAGAGATCATGGAGGTCTTCAGGGCAGTCAAAATAGATAGCATAGATATCTCCCACTCTATACACAAAGGTATGACCCCTAGTTACCCAATTTTCTTCAACCATCCGATTAACACTATAAGCTCTAAAGAGCCTATAATCCACGAGAAAACCCAATAAACATTTACTCCAGAAACTGAAGGAATTACCCAAGAAATCTGGATTGGGGAAAACAATTCCTCCAGCTCTAGGGTATCTCCAGTCATTAATTAAATGAGGATTAGCTTCACTTGCATTCCTAATATTTATATCATTGTGAATATTCTCCTGCTCCTCATTAAAGATTTCTGAGAAGTAATGATATCTGAAAGCCATAATAAATATAAGAAGACCATAGAAGAGTTAACAGAGTGATGAAATAATAAGAAGCAGGAGTTGATGCAGAAACAGAGCAGGTAATAAATTCTTAAATAGGCCTTGGCACCGTGACCCTCAAGGTCCTGCAAAACCAAATAAACAGAGAAACTACAAGTAATGATACAGAAAGCAAGGCAGATATTGGTTAGACTGACTGATGCCCAATAAGAGGATTCCTAGCAGTAATGATTAGAATTAACATTATACGTAAAAGCCATAAACAAACCAATACACAGCCAGATTAGGGAATGAGTAAGCTAAGATTAGCCACAACAGAAGATGAGAGATCAGAAATTAAGAAATTCAATTGTGACAACCCTCGCGAATGCGGAAATATAAAACATACAAGCATGTGAAATAATATGCGGAAATACGGTATTTTAAAAACTTTTATACATGCAAGATAGATAATACGAGGAGTGTCAAAATATTACAAACTAAGTACGAAATACAACAAAGAGACGGGGTCTCTCAAAATGTTAGCAAAGAACAAGTGTTTAGCAAAACTAGCTAAAATCGTCTAGAGGTGAAACTTCCAGGGACAACGCCCGCTAGCTCACACCCGAACCCAAAATATCATGCAAAAAGCCATCCATGCAAGCAACCTGTTCATTCATGAAAAACATGAACGCCACAATCAGTGGGGAGTAACTCCGGGTTCTCCCAGCCATATCACATTAAACGTACATAGAAGGAAATACAAAAGTAGAGCATGCATACATATAGATATACATGTGAGATACGATACGGATAGATAGGCAATTCGATATATAATGATAAGATCATGTGGAAATCAAATCCGTAACCATCATGTTATTCAAAGACTCGGGGAAGACACTCTTAGGCAACCGAATACGCTCACTAGGGCTTGCATCTCACCGTTAGCGGTATAAGTTTGATAAGATTGAGACTCGACAAACAAACCATGCCAAGTCATGCAATGACAATGAATAAATCCATCATGTTATCATCCATTCAAACAACCCAATACATAGACGGTGCCCAATCATGCAATGACCATGAATAATATCATGAAATCACGCATTCAAGAACGACGACACAAAGACAACATCTCTCACGGTAAATGAAACGCACTAGCACCTGTACATGGCAAGTATGATAAAAGGCATCCACGGATCAACTTTCCCTGAACGCATACAGATGCTAATTTCGTATATGTAGACTAATTTCCTCTGGTTAGAACGACGATATAAATACCGGTCTAGTCTAAAATCTGGCAGAATCCGAAACACATTTTCGGTTCGCATGAGAAAACGTTTGCATCCAAGACTCGGTCCAATCAAGACGCCGAAGAACCCTAAATTCGGTTAGATTAGCTCAATTCACTGAAAGGGGCGGAAAAGAGCACAAGCCTCAATAACAGCGGTACGCTACATGCAAATAACACCACCTCGCAAGTACACAACATTTGACGGCCGGGTCGATCAACGCAATGCGTTCAACTCCCAACAACGTCGTCGTATGCCCACTACCACATGCATTTAAGCAGTAGGATACCTCCCCGTTCCGACATTCCAGCCTTACGAACGTGGAGGTAGCCAAGGGAATGAGAGTACAAAGCACAAGACAAAATAGTGCTCAAACTGTATCATTTGTAAAAACCGACTCAAAGTGGGACATACCAAAAACCGTCACTAAACATGTGATACAAGCGAATGAAATATCATATATCCAAAACATGAATATTATAAGTCACTACGTAAAATTATACGATAAACGAATCATGCGAACTATTATAAATTACGAGTTTTAGAAATTTTAAGAGAAAAACACAGCCGTGTTCCAGGCCGGTCAGGAGGCCGGCGGCCGGTACCCCGGCTCGGAGCACAAGCTAAAACCAAAAATCATAGAAAACAGGGCATGTGTTCCTGGCCGGTCGATGGACCGGCGGCCGGGCACCCGGTCAGGACCACCCCTATACAAAAATTCCCACATCACTACTGATGTGTTCCCAGCCGGTGGGCAGACCGGCGGCCGGTCACCCGGCTGGGAACCCCAGTTCACCCGAGAACCCTCATCAAGCATTCAATCCTTTTCAATTCTCATAATTCAATTCTAATAATTATCAACAATCAATATTCATCATCAACA
This sequence comes from Heliosperma pusillum, assembly GCA_022085475.1. Lineage (NCBI taxonomy): Eukaryota > Viridiplantae > Streptophyta > Magnoliopsida > Caryophyllales > Caryophyllaceae > Heliosperma > Heliosperma pusillum. Next base: position 29,404 of record JAIUZE010003742.1, read on the forward strand.
ATCATCAAATAACAATAATCATCATCCATAACATGAATCCTAATCTTCCTAATCGTATTCTAAATTCGAATTCTAGCATATAAAGCATGTAAAACACGTAAATGATATCGAGTAACCCTTCACCGTTACCTTTAAGCGTCTTCACTACTCGTCAAGCTCCTCTTCAATAAGGAAATAGTCTTTGTCGGGATCTTGGAGGTCACCACCTACAAATAGATCATAAAAGATGAATAAAATTCATCTTGAGAAAGACGGAAGGTTTGAAAAGTGAGAAAGACGATGATTTTAATATCAATACGGATAGAGGAAGGTAAGAGGGAAAGAATGAGACGAACTTACGCGAATTTCAACAAGAAACGAGTGAGCTATGATGATTATAAGATCGGAAAGATTATGGAGGCAAGGGTTTAGTTTTGCTTAAGGAAGAAGTAAGGTTGAATTTGTGTTGTGTGAATGAGAAATAGGTTAAGGGAATATGAGTATGTATGAGGAAAAAGTCAATAAAAGTCAAACTCGCCTTAAGACGGGATTCTCATGGAATCTCGCGGAAATTCCAAATACGAACTCGGAAATTCTAAATTCGACTCGGAAAATAAAATTTACGATTAGAACTATATTTCACTGAAAAGTATTCGTAAAATATTTTCATTATAAAAAATAGGGTACATTTCCGGGTGTTACAATCACCCCACCTTTTAAAAAGTTTCGCCCTCAAAACTTGAGGGAAAGAAAAATACCTTACTCGAATAGACTCGGATATTTACTACGCATAGAAGCTTCAGTTTCCCAAGTCTCTTCTTCGACATTAGCACTTCTCCACAAGATTTTCACCAAAGAAACTACTTTACTTCTCAACTTCCTATCTTTACGATCTAGGATGCGGATCGGCTTCTCTTCAAAGGATAGATTCGGTTCAAGCTCGAGCAATTCAACTTGAAAGACATGGCTTGGATCACTAATATACTTTCTCAATTGAGAAACATGGAATACATTATGAACCTTAGCCAAATTCGGCGGCAAATCCAACTTGTAAGCAACGGCACCAATCCTTTTCACAATATCAAAGGGTCCAATGTATTTCGGGCTCAATTTACCCTTAACACCACACCTTTTAACACCCTTCATAGGAGACACCTTCAAGAACACTTTATCACCCACTTCAAACTCTAACGGCCTTCTTCGGATATCGGCATAAGACTTTTGACGGTCTTTAGCGGCTTTCATTCTATCTCGAATGACCTTCACATTATCAATGGTTTCAACAAGAACATCGGGGCCTAAATCACGATTGTCACTCAATTGATTCCAACAGATAGGACTCCGACATTTCCCTTCCATAAAGAGCTTCATATGGGGACCCATCTTGATAGATGCATGATAACTGTTGTTGTAAGAACTCCACCAACGGTAACTCTTTTCCCAACTGACTGGCCGTCAGAGCACAAGCCCTAAGCATTCTTCTAAAGTCTGCCATAGTCCCCTCTCAGTCTGGACCATCCGTAGCGGCATGAAATGCAGTGACTCATAACACTTACTCCCATGGCTTCGTGCAAGCTTTCCAAATCTCGACGAATCTTCGGATCTCGGTGGATTGATCTCCTTAGGAAACTCATTATATCTAAACAATTTCATCAACATAAGCTTTTGACTTAACGATCCAAATTCCAAGTTTTCTTTGATCGAATAAATCCTAAATCTAAGCACACTTGGTCCAACGATCACCCAACCCAAACACATCTTTACCCTCCAACGGTCCTCGGCAAGCCATAACAAAATCCCCATAGAAATAGATTCCCACTTCCAATAGCTGGAATATCCAACGGTTGTAGCAATCCACCGGGTCTCTTGTGTTCAATCTTCACTTGTTGGCAAGTCAAACATCTTCCAACATAAGAAACAACATCACCCTTTAAGTTCGGCCACCAAAATTGTAGCTTCAAGTCCTTGTACATCTTATCACCACCGGGGTGAATAGAATAAGGGGAAAGATGAGCTTCATCACGAACTCGCTTCCTCAAATTAAGAGCATTAGGCACAAATAAACGACCATGGAAACGAAGAACACCTTCATTATCAAACTTGAAATCTTTACCTTTACCTTCAAGAAGTTTGGCTTGGATAGACTTGTAGGTAAGATCATCAACTTGGCTTTCGCGGATTTCACGGAGAAACACAGGTTCGGCAATCATAGCACCAATATAAACAAAACCACGCTCCACGAATTCCAAACTCAACCTTCGAAACTCGGCACAAAGATCAACAGGTAATACATGCAAAGCATTCAAAGCATGAGAAGCTTTCCTACTAAGAGCATCTGCAACAACATTTGTCTTCCCTTCATGATACAATAACTCAAAATCATAATCGTTCACCAATTCTAACCATCTCCTTTGCCTCATATTCAACTCTTTTTGAGTAAATATGTACTTCAAACTCTTGTGATCGGTGAAGATACGACAATGAACTCCAATTAGGTAATGTCTCCACACTTTCAAAGCATGAACAACAGCGGCCAATTCTAAATCATGAGTAGGATAGTTCACTTCATGAACTCTCAACGAACTGCCTTGAAGCATAAGCCACCACCTTCCTATTTTGCATAAGAACACAACCTAATCCTATTTTAGAAGCATCACAATAGACATCAAAGTCTACTCCATCTTGAGGCAAAGTCAACACCGGAGCGGTAATTAACCTCTTCTTTAACTCTTGAAACGCTGCTTCACAAGCTTCATTCCATAGGAACTTGGTTTCCTTCTTCAATAACTGAGTCATCGGTCTAGCAAGCTTAGAAAAATCCTTGACAAATCTTCGATAATAACCAGCTAAACCAAGAAAACTTCGAATCTCTCTAATATCAGTCGGACTCTTCTAATCAACAACGGCTTCAATCTTCGAAGGATCCACCATAACACCTTCTTTAGAAATCACATGCCCAAGAAAGGACACTTTAGGTAACCAAAATTCACACTTTGAGAACTTAGCATACCACTTCTGACGACGTAGAACACCCAAAATAATCCTCAAATGAATAGCATGCTCTTCTTCGGACTTGGAGAAAATAAGAATATCATCAATGAATACCACCACACACTTGTCAAGATACTCACTAAATGTGCGGTTCATTTGATCCATAAAGATAGCGAGAGCATTCGTCAATCCAAATGACATTACCTTGAATTCATAATGACCATACCTCGTACTAAAAGCGGTCTTTGGAATATCAACATCTCGAACAGGAATTTGGTGATAACCGGATCTCAAATCAATCTTGGAAAATGTAGAAGCACCCTTTAATTGATCAAACAAATCTTCAATTCTTGGTAAAGGATACCTATTCTTGATTGTAATCCGATTCAATTCACGATAATCAATACAAAGCCTCATAGAACCATCTTTCTTCTTTACAAAGAGAACGGGAGCACCCCAAGGCGAGGCACTTGGTCTAATAAAACCCTTCTCAATCATCTCATCTAGCTGCTTCCTTAATTCTTTCAATTCAGACGGAGCCATACGATAAGGAGCTTTGGCAATGGGTCCAGAACAAGGAACAAGATCAATAGAGAATTCAACATCTCTCTCGGGAGGAATCCCGGGCAAATCTTCGGGGAAAACATCAACGAATTCTCGAACAATAGGCACATCTTCAATACTTGGCAAAGAGGTAGTTGAAGAAGTCACAACACACAAGAATGCTTGGTGACCTTTTCTAACCATACTTACCAATTTCATAGCGGAAATCAAAGACACACCTTTTCGGGGATGAGATCCCTTATAGGTTATTCTAACCCCTAAAGGACTCTTTAAATAAATCTTTTGATCACGACACTCGAACCTAGCATGATACATTGCTAACCAATCAATACCTAATATTATATCAAACTCTCCTAGAGGAAACTTAAGGAGATTAGCGGGAAAGATAGAACCCGCAATAGATATTGGTACATTTGGATAAAGGGTAGAACAAGAGATAATATCTCCGGATGGTAAGGATATGGGAGTATCCTCACTAGATGTAGGCTTGATAGATAATTTATTGGCATAAGTCGATGACACAAAAGACATAGAAGCACCGGTATCAAAAAGAATAAGACACGGTTGCTCTAAGATTGAGAACATACCCGTAATAATCTCGGGATGAGCATCGGCTTCAGCACGGCTCATGACAAAGATAGAACCCTTAGGTTTAGGAGGAGGAGGGGGCAACTTTCGAACGGGGCAATCGTCATAACGATGACCACCCTTTTGGCAAAAGAAGCACGCATAAGGACGGTTGAAACATGATTTACCGGGGTGTAGAGGAAGTCTACACCGGTTGCAAAAACGACCTTGAGCTTGAGCTTGAGGAGCATAAGGCCTATGAGCCACATTTGAAGTAGCTCTAGGAATAAAAGGAGCAGGATTCCTTGTATTTGCATTGGAAGGAGGATTGAATCTCCTCTTGTTAGCATAAGAATTAGAAGGAGACGGAATAAACGGTCTCTTCCCATAAACATTCGGTCTAGGAGCATAAGAAGGAGAGGGATTATTCATCAAAGCCTCATCTCTAATAGCCTTCATTGAATTCTCGGCCCACAAGGCATCATCATAAAGATCTCCAAAGGAGGTAGTATTCCTCCTCACTTTACTTTGCAGAACGGCACTCAACTTGTTACGATAATAGAATGCTCGGTCCTCATCTTCTCGGATCAGCCTTGGCGCAAAATGAGCAAGCTTATTGAATTCCGTAGTGAAGTCCTGAGCTGACAAATTGCCTTGTTTAAAGTCAATGAACTCTTTAAGCCTTTGTTGCTTAAGCTCTTTAGGATAGAATCTACCCTCCACAAGAGCTTTAAAGCAAGCCCAGTTAAAGTCTTCTTCAAGAACAGCGGTGGCACTAGTAATAGCCCACCAGTTATCAGCTTCCCTCACCAGGAAGTGCTTTGCGATCCTCACCTTGTCCTCCTCTCGGACTTGGTATAGATCGAACTGCTTCTCCATCTCACAGAACCAATCGGATAACTCCGTAGGGTCCGGTTCTCCACCATATGGTACGATCTTACTTCTAGCTATCTGTCCAGTTACCCATGCATAGCCACCTTGATGGTTGTCTTCCCTTCTAGGGGGAACTTGGTTGGCATTAGCTAAAGCTGCATCTTGCTGATTTTTCAGCACTTGAGTAAGGGCTTCCATCATAACGTTCTCAGCTAATCGTGGTCTAACCATCTTCATAAGAAACAAAAACAAATTAAGTTACTCCTATCAATTAGCATAAACAAATAGACTACCAATTAAAGTCCTTAACTTCTACCCATCTCTCATTTATTATTTCAAGGTCAAGTAGTTTAAGTTAGGGTTCACGTGTGTGCGTCGGGAGCAATAAAGCTCTGATACCAACTGTGACAACCCTCGCGAATGCGGAAATATAAAACATACAAGCATGTGAAGAAAATTGCGGAAATACGGTATTTTAAAAACTTTTATACATGCAAGATAGATAATACGAGGAGTGTCAAAATATTACAAACTAAGTACGAAATACAATAAAGAGACTGGGTCTCTCAAAATGTTAACAAAGTAAAAGTGTTTAGCAAATAAGCTAAAATCGTCTATAGGTGAAACTTCCCCAGGGACAACGCCCACTAGCTTCAACCTCGAACCCAAAATAGCATAAGCAAAAAGCCATCCATGCAAGCAACCTGTTCATTCATGAAAAACATGAACGCCACAATCAGTGGGGAGTAACTCCGGGTTCTCCCAGCCATATCACATTAAACGTACATAGAAGGAAATACCAAAGTAGAGCATGCATACATATAGATATACATGTGAGATACGATAAGGATAGATAGGCAATTCAATATATAATGATAAGAGCATATGGAATACAAATCCGAATTCATCATGTTAAACAAAGACTCGGGGAAGACACTCTTAGGCAACCGAATACGCTCACTAGGGCTTACATCTCACCGTTAGCGGTATAAGTTTGATAAGATTGAGACTCGACAAACAAACCATGCCAAGTCATTCAATGATCAATCATATAATCATTCATCCAAACATAACGACACCATGACGACATCTCTCACGGTAAATGAAACGCACTAGCACCGTGTACATGGCAAGTATGATTAAAAGGCATCCACGGGATAAAGACATTCCCTGAACGCATACACGATTCAATTCATTTCGTATATGTGGACTAATTTCCTCCGGTAGGACGACGATAATAATACGGTCCTACTCTAAATCTGGCCAGAATCCCGGAATCGCATTTTCCAGTTCGACATGCGATAAACATTTCGCATCCAAGACTCGGTCAATCAACTGACGCCGAGTACCCCAAATTCGGTAGATATAATTCACGAAAGAGGCGGAAAAGAGCTCAAGCCTCATAACAAGCGGTACGCTACATGCAAATAACACCACCTCGCAAGTACACAACATTTGACGGCCGGGTCGATCAACGCAATGCGTTCGCCTCCCAACAACGTCGTCGTATGCCCACTAACACATGCAATTAAGCAGTAGGATACATCCCCGTTCCGACTTTCCAGCCTTACGAACGTGGAGGTAGCCAAGGGAATGAGAGTACAAAGCACATAACAAAATAGTGCTCAAACCGTAACATTTGTAAAAACCGACTCAAAGTGGGACATAGCAAAAACCGTCACAAAAACATGTGATACAAGCGAAAGTAATATCATATATTCGAAACATTAATATTTAAAGTCATTCCGTAAATTTATACGATAAATGAACGATCGGAAATATTATAAATGAAATCGTAAACAAGAAATACAAACAACTTCCAGCAGGTGCCAGCCGGTCAAATGGACCGGCTGCCGGTCACCCGGCTAAGGCCATGTATCATGTGAAATCCAAAATGAAAATACAGAGTGTCCCAGCCGGTCAGGTGGACCGGTTGCCGGCTACCCGGCTGGGACCAAGGGTACATGCAAAACCAAGGTCAAATATAGGGGTGTCTCAGCCGGTCGGTTGACCGGCTGCCGGTCGGCCGGCTGAGATCAACTTCATGCATAAAATCATACGTAACAATCAAAATATACAGCCACCGCCCCAGCCGGTGGGCTGACCGGCTGCCGGTCGGCCGGCTGGGGTCCATATCACTCGAAAATCATCATTTCACCAAGGGATTAACATTTAACAATCATCAACTATTATCATAAATCATAGATTCTCATAACGATTCTCAACAAACAACAAGTATCATCATCAACACAATTACTAAGCTTACTAATCATATTCTAATTACGATTCCTAGCATAGAAAACACGTAAAACACGTAAATGATATCGAGTAACCCTTCACCGTTACCTTATTGCGTCTTTACTCCGCGTCAAGGTCCTCTTCAATCAAGAAATAGTCTTTGTCGGGATCTTGGAGGTCACCACCTACAAATACTTAATAAAAGATGAATTTACTTCACCTTGAGAAAGACGGAAAGTTTGAAAAGCGAGAAAGACGGTAATTTTATTATCAATACGGATAGAGGAAGCTAAGAGGGGAAGAATAAGACGAACTTACGTGAATTTGAGCGAGAATTGAAAGAGTTATGACGATTCTAAGCTTGGATCAAAATGGAGGCAAGGTTTTGGTTGATTTCTTAGTGAGGAAGAAAGTTTGAGTTGTGTGAATGAAAATAGGTTAAAGGGAGTATGAGGGAGTATGAGGAAAAAGTCAAGAAAAAGTCAAAGACGACTTAAGACGGGATTTACTTGAAATCTCGCGAAAAATCCAAATACGAACTCGGAAATTCTAAATTCGACTCGGGAAATTAAATTCTAAATTAAAACTAAATTTCGCTGAAAAGTATCCGTAAAATATTTTTACTATAAAAAATAGGGTACATTTGCGGGTGTTACAAATAATGTGAGAATGAAAAGGGGCTTGTAAGAAATCTTAACTTAAGACCGTCTGAAACAAAACCTACTCTTTAATAATCTATCATAGTCTTAATAAAGTCATAAATTGAGTATTATAATGGAAATGCAAGGAGTCTTTGACACAATTTTCAAGGAGAATTATCAATGAATGTATGTCATTTGTTATTTTTTTTAAACATCACTTTTTCTTGAGTAAAGTAAAAGAGTAAAATCTAAGGTGTGACTGGCAGATAATGTATAAATTTTGAGATGAATTTGCGATGAGTGTGAATAATAATTAACTAATAAAATTTAGTTGAAAGTTGATGTGGTAGAATAATCAAACTGAGGATGAGTCTTGCTAATAATCATACCATGAAACATTGCTAAATTATCTTACCTTTGCAACAATACGAGTAGTTTTTTTAGCTAAGTATATCATATTTCTATATTCAGAAACGGTCAAATTTAGTGTGTACGTCTAAGGTAGCCGAGTGAAGCCAACCACAAGAATAACATTAGATAATAATAACTGAAAAAAAAAAGCATGAGAAGAGTAACCTGAGCACATAGGGAGAATAAGAAATAGAGTGTCGCAACCAGGGGCGGACCCACGTGGGGTCCTATGGGGTCACGTGCCACCCCCATCTCCAAGGTTTTTTTTTTTTTTTATGTTGAGTAGGTACTTGGTCTGTTTCAGAATAGATAAGTATTTAACAGTGTAATTATCAGTCATCAAAATACTGTTGGTCTAGTGGTAAGTCTCTTGAATTCTTTCAATGAGTTCTCAGGTTCGATCCACATGAGGTGCATTTTTATTCTTTTTTTTTATACTCCTAAAAGGAGAAATTTGTTTTATACTCCTAAAAGGAGAAATTGGTTGGTTGTAAGGTTTGAACTCCAGTCTTTTGTATAGATAAGGAAAGTGTTAACCACATCTACCACTCCAACTTTTGCAACATATGAAGTCAAAAACGTATTTAAAATATAGTTATTAATTTGTGCTGTGTTTTTCTATATATTAAAGGCAATTAAATCATCAAATATTTAGGCGAAATGAAATTTTTTATTAAGCTTAGTTGTTTTTATAACGTAAATTTAATTATGAAGTATATGAAAAATTATCAATTGGAGAATTTTAAAATACATGTAATACTCTATCAATAATTTCAATATTTTTTTTCTATACATAATATTTTTTTCCATATTTTACGATATATTAGTAAAACACGAATTAACTAATTTTGAAATCCTAAATTCATCATGATAATGGCTACAAAATGTGGTTTTTTGAAAGTCAATAAGACAACCACACCTCAAAAAAAAAATTGTGTCACCCCACCTCAAAAATCCTAGGTCCGCCACTGGTCGCAACTCGCAAATTAAACTTCATCTGTACGTAAATACTTACTTGTATTATTGCTACTCATACAACGTGTGTAAGTCGTGACATCTTGAGGTACTAAAGATCAGGCACTTACTACAATGCACTGCACTTTGCAGCTACAAAACAAAGCTTCATGTTATACCCATTGTCTATATTCCTCCTCTTTTTAGTGTTTCAGATTCACAAAGCTCATGATTTGATGATCGATGAACTACAGCTTTCTTCTATCACAAATTCTTATTTCAGACGGAGGTATCCGTCTTAAGCTTAAGACGGATACCATATTCTCTCACAAAATACCCATCAAGGGTGAGTGGAGAGCACATGGGGGGAGCCCACCTTGTCCCCTCTACCCATTTCCTCTCACAAAATACCCGTCTTAAGATCCGACCCGTCTTAAGCAAGACCTACTGTTCTTCTATACCAAGTACTCATATATTCGTAAATATAACTACACCTCATTTAATTTGACTTTACCATTACTTCGCCTATTATTTTTTCTTCTTAATATATGTAGAGATATAATTACGGAGTATCTAATTCATTTCCTTTACGTAATTTTTTTCTCAACTTTCTAATAATTGTAATACTTCGAGAAATAAATAAACAAATGAAGTTAATAACCACGTCCCAAAGTAAAAGCGAAGACAAAAATTAAGAAAAGGAGCCCATTTGGACTCGCTGGAGCACCTTGTTGAATTGGCACGGCCTCACTCGAGCTGGTTTAGGAGCCACAGACTGGCAAAGAAATATTGGTCCAACTAGCTAGATGGACTTGCCCGACCTAGGCATTGGCACGTTCACGGTCAACCTCAGCCCACCTGCTCTTGCTGCCCTTGCTGAACTGGTCTCTCCACTAAAACGGGTTTGAGCCCCAAGGGTCGAGCCAGGGGCTAGCCTGACCTCACAGGCTGACAAGGCCTCGTGGTGGACCTGACATACAGGTCGTGAGGAGTTTGTGTTCGGTTTCATCTACCCCTCAACCCTAACCCAACCCATTTACTTAAACAGGTCTACAACTTAGCCCTAACCCAACTCAATTATCTTTCTTATAACCCAACCCGATCTGTTTAACCCATTTATTATTTTAAACAACTTAATTTTATCACACTCTAACATCTTAATTCAACTTATTAATTAAGTAATCCATTTAACCGGAATGATATGTTTAACGAAAATGACATGTTTAAGCAAAATGATATGTTCAAATCCTTTTATATCTAAGATAACTTACTCAAAGTTTGAAAAACAAAACTATTACTTTCTTTATTTAATATATGCAGTGGTTTAGTAAAATTGTAGGATTTCAACCTCTAGGCTATTTCTTTAGTTTGTTCTAACTCATATAATACATGATCATATTATGTTAACATGTAATGATGTAAACCCAACCTAATTTCAAGTTATTTAGATTAAATGAGTTATTCGTACGGGGTCGTGTTCTAAGACCCTCACTCGACCCAGTTAACTTTTCAATCAACCCAATTACTTAAAAGATCGATCAGGTCAAAATATCTCAACTCGAACCCGTTAAATTCGTGTAGGCCTGTATCGTGTTATCGGATCGGATCACGAAATCGCCATCTCGAATATAGTTATTGAATTTGTTCCAGAAATAAAATGATCTAATTTAGGACATCTCAGCTCAAGTACATGTAATAGAAGGCCCTGTTCATCAAACGTTTGGATATTTTTGCGCTTGTACTCTGCAGTGTTGCACTGTGATTCCTCAACTCTTCATAGCAAAATAATACATAAACTGAATTTGTATAGTGCATGTTTGAAATAATGAAATCTGTAGCACATATCAATAGTTTCAACAAAAATACCCAATGCATATAAAATAAGATTCACAAAAGTTGCGTCACTATGTAGCAACCAACAAAGTTTGTGGTACATTAGGTACATCCAACATGATAACATAGCATAAAATAGAGATTTAGATTTTTAATCTAGACTACATAAAGCCCTGCTAAGACCTCAAATCTCTAATGAAAGTATAAAATCATCTAAGATATTAACTAATAGTCAACCTGAAAGTTTAAGTTGATCGTCAAATCAGATTATTGTATTTCAGGTTTTTCTAACGTGTAAGGGCACACGTTAATGACTTAAATATGGCAAGATTAACAATATTTTTGCCGTAATTAGAGAGAATATGTTTCTAAAATTGCCATATTTAGGTTATTAATGTGTGTCCTTAGAAAAATCGATGTAGTGATTATACTTCATAACTCAATAGGTCTTACCTAAGATTGGTTTTCCTGCAAATCTCTTTGAACTAGACAATCATTTTGAATACCCCAAGCTCTAATCCGAAGTTGATACCTTCCAATAGCAACCAACAACACCACCGCCTGTTCCAAGTCCAGGATCTCCAACGCTTTCGCCACAGCGTAACGCCGTAAATTATCAGCCTCCTCCACAACCTTCCCTAAAGACCCCTTCAATTTCACAATCGCTTCTTCGAAGTCCGAAACCTCACCATCAACCAATTTCCTCCAATTCTTGGTAAGCTCGGTTAACGTCCTCGAACCCATGCTTTCTTGGACTTCAGCTAGTCCATCCATCAGCTTCCTTTCCATCCACCCCACCTCGTCTTTCACAGCCTCCAGCTTGTCTATCTGACTCGGGTCGATATTCGACACAGCAATTTCGGTCATGCCCAATGGCAAAGACGGCTTGAACAACCCGCCGATCCATAGGAACGACTTCTCGAAGGTTGTCAGCCAAGGCGGTGCAAATAATTGGAAAATGTCCTCGTTTATCACCTTGTACTTCTCCTCGTAGTACTCCTCATAGTGTGACAATACCTTTTCGACTAATTCTCGTTTCAGAATGTTTGGGTCGTTTGAAGCGTCAACAAGTTCATTTAGGTAAACTTGTTGACGCTCCAACCAAATACCGAAGAATTCATAAAAACTCTTGCAACTATTTGGAACTATCTTACCATGGCTAGTAGACATTGTTTGTTTAGTACTATCTCCTTTTTTTTTTTTTTGTTGTTGTTTTTCGGATGAGATTTAGGAAGGCGCCGATTAAAATGTGAGTGGTATTTATACACGTACAAGTTTGGGAAGGACGTTAAGTGGGTACATTGATGAGTCGTATACACATTTTTTAATTTTTTTATACAAAATCGGTGCCGCTTGTATGGTTGCGAGAAAATGAATGAAAGCTTCGAGTTTCGTAAGATCCGTATTATGAATCAGATCTTAAACCGACTCAAAAGAAATACAGAGAATACGAATGAACATTCCTCGTTCCGAATTCCAATCTGTTGTCTATATATATCTCTTTATTTTAGATAGTTTAAGCCTCGTTAGTACGTTACTGCCTTACTGGGTTGTTTATTGGTTTATCTTTAGCCTTTACACTTGGGTATGTCTTTCTATTTTTCTTAATATATTATTATGCGGCTGTGAATACCAGACCTCGTAAATGGGGTCAATCCAGTTAAGAAACTCAATATTGTCTAAAATCTTGGAGAATTTACCATTTTATAAGGTAAGAGATTACTCCCTCTATGATCAATTGGTTTTAGAGTGGAACCTCATTGGACTTATAAAGCGGAATCTCTCTACTTGGTACGGGTGCGGCCAAGACCCGATAATGTATTTAAGAAATCGAGTCGGCGTCCGGTCATCTTACTTCGTTTTGGGTCGCTCTGGGTAACTTTGGTTCATTTCAGGCAGGATTTTGCCTTAACAATTTTCGGATCTACCAGGTCATTTTGGATCATTTCAAGTTAGGTCACTTTTCGGTTGTTCACTTCAAGTCTATGGTGTAAGCAGAGGCGGCAGAGCCAGGATTTAATTAAAACTTGGAGTAGCAAAAATTTTTGTCATATATATAATCGTGTCTTACAAAATTAGAGATCGTAATTTGCAAAATAATTTTGCAATACAAATCCTTATTACATTCATAATGTGAATCCAATTAATGTTACGTAGTATCTTGTTATATTTCGTCAAATCAAACAAAGTAACAAGCTCTCATTTCCTTGGTATAATTTACTTTCATTATTTAGCTACTATTTTAAATTTAAATTTATTTTAAAGGTGCACAAAATAAAGCTGATCCCCTTATTTTAATAACTCTTTCTCATTTGAAAATTTCTAAAACATTTTGAAAATAAAGATCGATTATTCGCAAGACGCAATGCTCATTTATAGAATAAACTCATTAGTAAAGAAACAGAAACAATGAACTTATTAATTCATCGGAAAAATGAATGACAGATACCGCAGTTAAAAAATTTGAAAATTAAATTGAAGTAAATCAATCGATCAAATAAAAGGGGAATAGTGTGACAACCCTCGCGAAAGCGGAAATAAAACATAACAAGCATGTGAATTATAAAGCGGAAAATACGGTGTTTTTAAAACTTTTTACATGCAAGATAGAAATACGAGGAATGTCAATAATTACAAACCAAATACAAAATACTACAAGAGACGTAGTATCTCAAAATGTTAACAAAAGACAAAGTTATTTAGCAACTAGCTAAGAAACGTCTAGGGGTGAATCATCCAGGGACAACGCCCGCTAGCTCACACCCGAACCCAAAATAATACAAGCAAAAAGCCATCCAATCAAGCAACCTGTTCATCCATGAAAAACATGAACGCCACAGTCAGTGGGGAGTAACTCCGGGTTTTCCCAGCCATATCACATTAAACGTACATAAAAGGAAATACAAAAGTGGAAGCATGCATATATAGATATATATGTGAAATACGATAAGGATAGATAGGCAATTCAATATATATGAGATAAGAGCTCATGAAGTACCAATCCGTAACCATCATGCTATAGATAGACTCGGGGAAGACACTCTTAGGCAACCGAATACGCTCACTAGGGCTTGCATCTCACCGTTAGCGGTATAAATTTGATAAGATTGAGACTCGACAAATAAACCATGTCAAGTCACCCAATGATCACGAATAATCAATCATGTAATCATCCATCTAAACATACCAATACATTGACGACATCTCTCACGGTAAATGAAACGCACTAGCACCGTGTACATGGCAAGTATGATTAAAAGGCATTCACGAGATAAGCATTTACCAGAACGCATACACGATTCAATTCATTTCGTGTATGTAGACTAATTTCCTCCTGGTAGCACGACGATATAAATATCCGGTCCTAGTCTAAACCTGGCCAGACTATCGGAATAAACCATTTTCCGATTCGACATGCGATGACATTTCGCATCCAAGACTCGGTCAATCATTGACGCCGAGTACCCCAAATTCGGTCGATAATTCACGAAAGAGGCGGAAAAGAGCACAAGCCTCATAACAAGCGGTACGCTACATGCAAATAACACCACCTCGCAAGTACACAACATTTGACGGCCGGGTCGATCAACGCAAGCGTTCGCCTCCCAACAACGTCGTCGTATGCCCACTAACACATGCAATTAAGCAGTAAAGATACATCCCCGTTCCGACATTCCAGCCTTACGAACGTGGAGGTAGCCAAGGGAATGAGAGTACAAAGCACATAGGAAATAAGTGCTCAAACCGTAACATGTGTAAAAACTGACTCAAAGTGGGACATACCAAAAACCGTCACAAAACATGAGAATAGGGAATTATATAAGTTTAACTATGATAAAAATGAGTCAATACATGATACATAAGCATTAGAACAAGTTTATGAAGCACAATAAATAAGAAACATAGATCCCCTCTCCAAAACAACGTTGTTTGGAACCCAACTAAAATAAGGGTCCACTTCAAACGGTCATAACTAAAGTTCTATACATGCAAATGCAGAAATTTCAAATGAAGGTGATAGCTTATCCTCTTAAGGTTCCAACGGGATGTCACAAGCCCAAAACAAGCAAGTAACGAAGGAGATATGATCATGTTACGAAAAAGGGTCAGTGCAGGAAAACTGCAGTCGACTTGGGAAACTAGCAGCAAGCAACGCTGCCAGCGCCCCACGACGCTGCCAGCGTCCTTCGCTGGACTCAGGCACGATCAAATCCCAACATGTTATCAACAACAAAAATCCTCATTTATCACCACAAACCATCAATTCTCATATCAATTAACAACTAACAACAAACATCAACAACAACACAAGTCCTAAGCTTACTAATCATATTCTAGATACGATTTCTAACATAGAAAACACGTAAAACACGTAAATGATATCGAGTAACCCTTCACCGTTACCTTTATGCGCCTTTAATCGATTTCTAAACCTTCCTCCACTGGATAGTAATCTTTATCGGGATCTTGAAGGTCTCCACCTAAACAAAGACGACAAAAGATGAATATAATTCACCTTCGAGAAAGACGGATAAATTGAAAAGCGAGAAAGACGGTAATTTTATTACCAATACGGATAGAGGACGATGAGAGGAAAGGAATAAGACGAACCTTAGAGAATTTGAGCAAGAAATGAAGGCGTAGTGTCGATTATAAGTTTGAGTAATATTGGAGCTTAGGTTTTGGGTGGTTACTAGATGAGGAAGAAGAAGTGAGTTGTGAGGGAGTTTAGGGTTTGAGGGAGTATATGAAGGAGTAAGTGGAAAAATATGGGAAAAAGCCCAAAAACGTCTTAAGACGTAACTTACTCGGAATCTCGCGTAAAGTCCAAATACGAACTCGGAAATTCTAAATTAGACACGGGAAATTAAATTCTAAACTAAAACTAAATTTCGCTGAAAAGTATCCGTATAATATTTTTAAATTACAAATCGGGTACATTTGCGGGTGTTACAAATATTGGCACGAAATTAAAGTCATTTACAACTTCTAAAAAGATTTAATGCATTGAATAGTTGTTTAGAGAGAAAAAAAACAATAAAAATGGTTGAAATAGTGCTCGAACCCTTGACGTATCAAAATAAATCAGCCCAATAACACCAGTTGTGCTACTCACATTTCATATCTGCTAATTGCGCATGTTAATATGTATTTGGCTATATAGTGTTTTAATTATTTTGGGATAGCGAATTTTAATTTTTAAACCGATTTTATTAGATTTGGGGTAGCAAGTGCTACCCCTTGCTACAAGGTAGCTACGCCCATGGGTGTAAGTTCAATTTAGTGTAATTTAACTCAAAGCTCATAGTTGTTTTGTTCAGTTTAGACGATCTCAGTTAAAAAGGGAAGTCTTCTTATATTTTACGGGGTAGTTAATATAAATGCACAAATTCTCATTTGTGACGGGCACTTTTCGTCACAAGCTTGTGACGGAGCAAAGGTGACCATTTTTATGGAAAATGTAACCATTATATGACTGGTACATTTTATGGATGATTACTTTTTATCATAAAATGGTCACATTTAGTCCGTCACAAGGTTGTGACCGTCACAAGCTTGTGACCGTCACAAGAGAGACCAACTGATATAAATGAGAATAACAGATTTAGTTTAAATTCCACTCCCTTAGAATGTACTAGTGCCCTGGTTGGTCTCTCTTGTGACGGTCACAAGCTTGTGACGGACTAAATGTGACCATTTTATGATAAAAAGTAATCATCCATAAAATGTTACCAGTCATATATATAATGGTTACATTTTCCATAAAAATAGTGACATTTGCTCCGTCACAAGCTTGTGACGAAAAGTGTCCGTCACAAATGAGAATTTGTGGGCATCAGTGGCATGTGACTGTTATGTCCCATATTTTTGTGGCTTGCATTTTTCAACGGGTTTAATTAAATTCTATTAAGTTTTATCGTTGGTCTCTCTTGTGATGGTTACAAGCTTGTGACGGACCAAATGTGATCATTTTATGATAAAAAGTAATCATCCATAAAATGTTACTAGTCATATAGTGGTTACATTTTCCATAAAAATGGTCACATTTGCTCCGTCACAAGCTTGTGACGAAAAGTGTCCGTCACAAATGAGAATTTGTGTAAGTTTTGGGGCTGACGAGGCATGAGGCTTTAGGGAGGAATTATATTGCTACTTCGTAAATAGCAGGGCTTCAATGCATAATGCATAAGACCATCCCCAAGCAGAGGTCACGCTAATTAGGTCGCGACCCAGTCTTACTCTTAATCCCACTTTATTTATCTTGACCTACTTTCACTCTCCCAAGCAAAAGGTCACGACCTAGGTCATCAACCCAATCATTTTCCACTTCATAATCCATATTATATACTTTTCTCTATTGTTTTTTTATTATTCAACCAATAAAAATTGTCCACCTAGTGGTCAATAAGGTGGTCAATTTTGCTCCATCATGGTCACAAATTGACCTTTTATGTAAAATGGTCACAAATTAGTAAAGAAGGTCACCAATTATCTTTGTTTAATTACATCATTAGCATGACCAAACAAGGTCATGACCTACCAACTGACCTTGCTTGGGGATGGTCTAAGGGATCAGTGAGTTCAATCATCAAGTCAAGACTTCAAGTGTTTATTTGTTTGGATGTATTATAGACCTTGCATCATCAAATACGTCATAACGTCAAAAGAGGTAGAAGTCGACACGAAGATAACGTCATTAAATAAAAACTTGTTTTGAAGTAATAACTCGTGGAATACAAAAGAAACTACCCCGTACAATTTTAAATGTCTTTCGTCAGATATATGTATCTTCTGGGAATGAAAAGCTCAGTGATGTAAACATAAATTATAGGATCTTGATTAAAGAGATAATTACTAAGAGATACATACGTGATGTAGCCATTAGATCTGATAATAAAATCACTTGAGAAAGATAAAAGATGAACCCTTATTGTTTTGCTTTCTCCTGCCTTCCTTATTCTCTAATTCACTTTCTTTATCTGTGTTTTTCTCATTATCAAATGAATTAGGCTAAAGCACAAACAGGTGTTGCTTATATAGAGAGGTGGCAGGAGGGGCTTAATAAGATAAGTGGGTCTGATATGTTAATGGCCTGTAAACATTAACTGTAATCCACTTAATCTAGAACTCCTACTAAAAACCCGGAACAATATATTTAACTGTTATTAATTAAGGTGACTGACATCGGTAATTAGATCCACATAACAGAGAATTAAATAATAATTCTTACATTCTCCCACTTGGACCATATTACTGATCAAAACATAATGTCACACTTAAGTATAACATAAGACGCGTAGACGGTTAAATGAACACATAATGAGTTTATCTTAATAACCCTGATCATCCCTGAACAACTGGTTGAGTCATGGCGGAAACACTACTATAAAAGAGAAGTGGTCCTTCCACGTACTACGGACCAATCACTTAGAATAATCAGTCTGTACAAGGAGCAAACATAATCCCCAAATAATGTCCATGAGGGAAAAGACCGATTCTGTTAATCGTGCAACAACAATGTATACAATAACAATAATACGATACAGAAAATTGTTCGGAAATCATCATCACAATAAAACATAAGTCGATTAATCAAAACATAAGTGTCATCATTACAAAGCACTAGTATGATCCAAACATAACCGAAAAGCCTTAATGATTATCCTCCAGACCCATATCAATAGCATGCTTCAAAAATGTCTTTGGAGGTAATCCCTTAGTTAAAGGATCTGCTATATTAGCACTAGTCATAATGTGCTCAATTGACACAGTGTTTTTCCGAACTTCCTCCTTAACTGACAAGTATTTCATTTCCATGTTCTTTATTCCTTTAGAATACTTGTCATTCTTCGAAAAGAAGACAGCTGCGGTATTATCACAATAAATTCTCAACGGCCTTGCAACAGAATTCATAATGCTAAGCCCTGAAAGAAAATCCCGCAACCATAAAGCTTGAATAGTAGCCTCAAAGCATGCTACAAATTCAGCTTCCATAGTGGATGAGGCAATAATTGTTTGTTTAACACTTTTCCAGGAGTTTGCTCCCCCTGCTAAAACAAATACATAACCAAAGGTGCTTTTCCTTGAGTCCACGCATCCTCCAAAATCTGAGTCAGCATATCCAATAACCTCAAGCTGATCAGTATGTCTATAAGTGAGCATTTTGTCCCTTGTTCCCTTCAAGTACCTTAAAACCTTCTTAGCCGCACTCCAATGACTCATTCCAGGATTGGACTGATATCGACCCAACATACCTACTGCAAAACTTATGTCAGGTCTTGTACATACCTGCGCATACATTAAGCTTCCAACCAGAGATGCATAAGGAAAATTTTTCATGGTATTTCGTTCTAGCTCAGTCTTAGGACACATACTTAAGCTGAACTTATCCCCTTTCTGAATAAGAACATCATTGGGATTACATTTTACCATGTTAAATCTTTCTAAAACTTTACTGATATAGGCTTTCTGAGACAACCCTAATGTCCTTTGTGATCTGTCTCGAGATATTTCCACCCCGATCACATAGGACGCCTCTCCCATATCTTTCATCTCAAAGTTGCTTGATAGGAAATCTTTAGTTTGACGTAATAGTCCCAAATCACTGCTTGCAATAAGTATGTCATCGACATATAAGACCAAAAATGCAAACTTACTCCCACTGATCTTCAGGTATATACACTGATCAACAATGTTTTCTTGAAACCCAAAGGAGGTAATGGTATTATGGAACTTAATATACCATTGTCGAGAAGCTTGCTTAAGTCCATAAATGGACTTCTGTAATATACAGACTTTGTCCTCTTTGCCATCAATAATGAAGCCTTCAGGCTGAGCCATGTAGACTTCTTCTTCCAAACTCCCATTCAAGAATGCCGTTTTCACATCCATTTGATGTAGCTCTAAATCAAAATGAGCTACAAAAGCTAAAATGATCCGTAATGAATCCTTCTTAGAAACTGGAGAGAAGGTTTCATTATAATCAATGCCTTCTTTCTGATTAAAGCCTTTAGCTACCAGTCTGGCTTTATGTCGTTCAATATTACCCAAGGAGTCGCGCTTGGTCTTAAAGACCCACTTGCAGCCGACAGCCTTATGACCTACTGGTAAATTGACCAACTCCCAGACCTCATTCTTAGCCATAGACTCCATCTCTTCTTTCATGGCATTAATCCATTTATCGGAATCATCACAATTCATAGCTTGTGAAAACGTAACCGGATCATTATCAATACTAATGTCAAATTCACATTGTTGTAGATATACATAGTCATTTGAAGTAGTTGGCTTTCTAGGTCTTGTGGACCTTCTCAATACTATTTCAGGGGTTGTATCAACAACTTCAGTGGCAATGTTATCATTCGGGAGTGTAGGGTCATCAACGTTAGGTTCCACAGTATTGACTGGGTCAACATTATCATTATGTGGAACTTCATCAATTGAAATTGGGGACAAGGAAGCTGGAATTGCCACCCTAACTTCATTGACTATGACATCCCTTACCTGATCACTCCCACTAACTTCGCCATTCTCAAGGAATTTGGCATTTACGGTTTCCACAATTCTTGTTTTGTGTGTAGGACAGTAAAACCTATACCCTTTAGATTTTTCTGGATAGCCGATAAAGAACTCACTAATGGTTCTTTGATCGAGTTTTCTTTCATGTGGATTATAAATGCGTGCATCTGCTGGGCATCCCCATATATGCAAATGTTGAAGACTCGGTTTCCACCCTTTCCACAGTTCAAATGGTATTTTTGAAACTGTCTTACTGGGGACCCGGTTTCCAACATACACAACAGTCATAAGGGCATGCATCCACAACTTCATGGGTAAGTTGGTATTACTCATCATTGTCCTCACAGCCTCTAATAGGGTTCGATTACGCCTCTCAGCTACACCATTCATCCATGGAGAACCAGGATTTGTGTACTGAGGGACAATACCCAAACTTTCAAGGAGTTTTGCAAAGGGACCAGGATGTTGTCCTGATTCATCATATTTGCCATAAAATTCACCACCTCTATCTGACATTATGATTTTCACTTTCTTTCCCAATTGCCTTTCCACCTCCTTAATGTAAACTTCTAAAGCGTTTACTTATTGAGATTTTTCATGCAAAAGGTAAAGATAACAATAACGTGAATAATCATCGATAAAGGTGATGAAATATTTCTCTCCGCTCATGGAGGGAACATCAAATGGACCACAAATGTCTGTATGTATTATTTATAATAGAGCAGTGCTTCTTGTGGACCCTTTCTTGGTGTGTTTGGTTTGCTTACCCTTAATGCATTCCACACACGTCCCAAAATCCGTAAAATCAAGAGAAGGTAACATATTGTTTTTAACCAATATGTTCATTCTTTCTCTTGAAATATGGTCCAAACGTTTATGCCACAAGAAGGAGGAACTTTCATTAGACCTTCCACGTTTCGAACCATTATTATGCAGAGAAACATTATGAGAAACACAAAGAGATTCTGAAAACAATTTATCTAAATAAATTCGATACAATCCGTTTTCTAAAATCCCAGAACCAACAAAAATATTGTCTCGATACATACTGAAACAACCTTGTCCAAAACATAATCTAAAACCATTATTATCTAACTTAGAAACTGAAATTAAATTGCGTCCGAAGGAGGGAACATAAAGTGTATCCTCCAAAATCAACTTAAATCCAGTGCTTATTTCCAAGCTAAATCTTCCAATGGCTTCTACTGAGGCTTTTTCTTTATTCCCCATGTATAAGGAGGCCCCATTTGGATTTATGATTCTTGTCGTAAGGAATCCCTGCAAGGAATTCGAAATATGTATGTAGAGTCTATTGATCGAATACGAAAGAGGGGGGGTGAATTGAGTATTAAAAACTAGCCCCACTTTTTCGATTTATATTATATGTAATTAATTATTTGATCTTATGAATTAAAATCAACTAATTAATTAATCAAAGTAAGCGCAAGTAACGAAATAACGAAAAGTAAGGAGATAAGAGAGAGGCACACGATTTTTGAAGTGGTTCAGTTTCACACGTTGAAACCTACGTCCACTATTCTCGATTAATAATTCTTAGTACCTTTCTACGGATTACAAAAATTATCAACCCACTCGTATAATCAACACTATGATTATAACTCAAGGTGAGTATCGCTAACTACTCTATACTATCTTACGCTAATAAGAAAGTACAATATAACTCACACAGATTCCCGTTAAAGAACTGTAAGCTTATAATGATGTACTATTATCCAATAACGTATTTCACTCAAGCGATTGATAATAATTGATGCACGACTCTTTTGAAAACAAACTCTAAAAATAATAAATATTTGCTCAAAGGTTTGCTTTAAAACGATTTTGGAAAATCAACACTAGTAGAATGTGTGCCGTGAGATGTGTGTGTATTTCGTGTGTTTTTCAATTTGATATGTGAAGGAGTATTTATGGTATTAGAAGTATGGTAAATTTAAAACCCTAGCATAATATTTAAGAAAGATATTTATTTTTAATAAAATAATATTTTCTTATCTTTTAGAAATATCTTTATCTCAAAATATTATTTGGTTTATCTTATAGAAATATATTTATCTTTAATATCTCAAAATATTGTTGTAAAGATATAGTAGAATCCTAGATTAGGTAAACAAGGGAAACAACCTATGGAAGCCGAATTACCCTAGCTCACGAAACCCTAAGAGGCATGCATCCCTAGGAGGCACGCATCCCTAGGAGGCACAAACCTAGGTTTACATGAAACCCTAGGTGGGCTAATTAGGTTAACAACAAATTGAGATAGAATATAATAGAAACCCTAGGTAGCATGACAACCCATAAGTTGTATTACTAACCAATAGAATCTCATAAATATATTCTCTATTAAAACTTTTGATAAATATAAAAATACTCTTTCACTTTTGAAAACATTTGAAAACATTTTATTTCCAAAATCATGCATCAATATTTATCATTCAAAGTCATAGGCTAAAGCTATAACTTTGAAAATAAAATCTCCCGAATGGAATAGTTACCGAATGACGACCTATACTATCTAATCTTCACAAAGATCTTCAGTATACGGATCATCTCTTCATCTTGATCACAAAGACCCTCCATCTTGAGTCTTGTGCTATTTGAGGTAGATCTTGCTTGAAGCGATTTTCTTTAAAGTTATGACTGTTAGCTATAACTTCCATGTTAACTTCCAAAGTTATTCCTGAAGTTGTTATTACTTTGTCTCACAGTCTTTGTCAAAGTTATGCCTGAAGTTCTCATAACTTTGATCTTTCTTCTCATAATTGTTGCTAGCTATAATAAGACTAAAGCACACAATTACACGCATATGATATATCGAGTAAAACATATTATCACGTAAACACATGTCATTATCAAAACTATGAAATTGGTCCAACAATGTACATTAGAGCCTGTATCTAGCCACAAGGTATTAGAAGGAACTTCAACATAATTTGATTCGAAACATACTAAAGCCAAAGGCTTACCCTTCTTTTCGAACCAATTCTTATGCTTTATGCAGTCTTGCTGAAAGTGCCTAGGTTTCCTACAGAAAAAACAACTTTCTTGCTTCTTAATTTCCTTCTTTATGCCAGATGCAGATGGTTTATCATAAGGGCTTAACTTAATGCCCTTTCTGTTTCTAAACTTACCTTTAGATTTCCCGCTTACATGATGCACATGATGTGCATGGGGTAAACCACCATTATTACTTGAGGCATCAGCCTCATCTTTCTGTTTGATTCTTGCTGCTTCCTGAACCAGTTTATTGGTCAATTCATTAACACTCTAAATTTCTTTAACGGTGTTGTAATGAAGGTGAAAAGCATCAAACTTATCAGGCAGAGAGTTGATTATAAACTGGGCGAGGAACGGATCCTCAACTTTCATGCCCAGTTTTCCCAACTTAGCTGCCAGATTCGTCATGTGCAACACATGTTGCTGCATGGTGGTGACATTCTCATTATACTTAGCAGTGGTAAGTTCAGACATAAGCCTTCCAGCTACCGCTTTATCGGTAGTCTGAAAGCGTTCCTTAATGATTTCCATGTACTTACTGGCTGTAGTACAGCCTGTCTCCGAAATGGAGGACTTAATGTTTGGTGCAGTGGTAAGTCGTAAGAACTTTAAGCAAAGACTGTCACATTTCTTCCACCAGTTATACTCATCAAGTACTTCTTTACTCGCATCAGAAGCTGGTTCAGCAGGAGCTGTTCCATTAAGCACCTGATCAAGTTCAAGAATACCTAAATAGAACTCGAGATGCTCCTTCCATTCTGAGTAATTAGTACCATCAAGTTGTGGCACTGCTTGGACACAGTTATTGAGAGAGCTTTGCAACGGTACTGCATTATGAACAATGCTCAGAACATTAGGCTTTGAGTTTATCACACAATAGCAATTATGACTAAGACTTGAAACTTAAATGAGTAACTCATAAACATTCATTAAGCAAGTGCAGTATCTGTGGACAACCTACGCATGCTTAATTACATAATCAAGTATACTCTCTTTAATGAGTGTTTCACTTTAATGTCAGGTTACTTGTGGGTAAAACCTTAATACAAGTTATTTCACCCCATTAGATGCTTAGTCGGATATTCACTGCATAATTTGAGTCCACTGTGGGGAACATCAACATAATGTGAATGCCCAATTTAATTACATTATGAGATCTGATCGCGTACAAGATGAAATCACTGTGGTGAATTTCAACTCGTCATAATGCGAAGGTCTCCTTTAATCGATACATAAGATATAATTAATCTACAATAAGAATGTGTGTTTACATAAAATATGATAATTCAATTAATTCTATAAGCATAATAACGTAATATAATGCGAGCATATATGAAAACAAACACTAAGTAACCAGCACGGGCAGAACTCGATCGAGTAAAAAATAGCTCGATCGAGCAACATTGAAGACGGAAGGTCTCGACCGAGTGAAGCATTAGCTCGGTCGAGCAACATCAGGAATAAACCGACTTGATCGAGTGAAGCATTAGCTCGGTCGAGTGGTATAGATCACACGACATTCATACGCAAACAATAATCACAATAAACCATACAAATCGAATTAGGGCAGCGGAAATAATCATCATAACATCATAAAATAACGAAATAAATCGATTAGGGCAGCGAAAGCGATCATCATATAAGGATACGTTATCAATCATAAGGGTATACAATCAATTATGAATGAATATTATAACATCATGATTAAAGCATTAAATTCATTCATAAAAACATAATCAAAACATTAATCAGAATTATAACTGTAATCACAACCAGGCTCTGATACCACATGTAAACATAAATTATAGGATCTTGATTAAAGAGATAATTACTGAGGGGTACTTACGTGATGTAGCCATTAGATCTGATAATAAAATCACTTGAGAAAGATAAAAGATGAACCATTATTGTTTTGCCTTCTCCTGCCTTCCTTATTCTCTAATTCACTTTCTTTATGTGTGTTTTTCTCATTATCAAATGAATTAGGTTAAAGCACAAACAGGTGTTGTTTATATAGAGATGTGGCAGGAGGGGCTTAATAAGATAAGTGGACCTGATATGTTAATGGCCTGTAAACATTAACCGTAATCCACTTAATCTAGGACTCCTACTAAAAACCCGGAACAATATATTTAACCGTTATTAATTAAGGTGACTGACATCGGTAATTAGGTCCACATAACAGAGAATTAAATAATAATTCTTACATATGGAACGTAAATAAGTACGGTGTAAAGTTTAATTCGAATTAGTTCCATATGCATTATTTTTTTTTTTTTTTTTTTACAATGATGAACTTCCATAAATAACATAACAAAGATACACATGTACAACGTAAGAAAAATGGTGGATGGTAATAGGCGTCAAACTCAATTAGGTGAACCTCCATTCTTTTCTTCCTCTTAACCGTAGCAAACGTCTTATTGTACCTACAAATAGAAGATGAATAATCCACATTATGTCAGTATTTCGTGTAGAAATGCTCCTTGGCCGCTCCAAATTTAAATTGAACCATTCAAACCTAGCTAGCATGTGAAGAGTCAGACGTGAGGCGTTAATTTCTTCTTATCAACTAGAAAAATGACCTCCTTTTGAATCAACTCAACACTCTTAGTCGGCTCAAAATCAATATAAATCAATATTTTTATAAAGCTTCTATGTCATAAGATAAGAAGTGGAAACTACTGCTTCCGTTGAAATTTTTCATGATGATTTCCCATCGGAATAGTCGTTTTAGAAGTGAGGGGACAAACCCTCGAGTAGGAAATAGACCTCGATTGGAAGAATTGCGAATTCCTTGTGTGTATAAATATACTCCCTCATATTCAATTAACTGGTAACATACCCTTTTGCACAAGTTTTAAGGTCGAAAGAAATTATAAGGGGTAAAATTGGTAGGAGGAAAGAACATGTGAATAAAGTAAGGATGAAAGGCAATCTTAGAAAGTAATCATACCAATTTATGAGGGTAAAGTTGTCGATTTTTTTACCAAATAAGGAATGTTAACATTTGGTTGGATTGTACAAAAATGGAAGGTGTTGTTAATTGATTGGATAAGAGTAGACCTGGCAAAAGCAATCTGATCCAAATGACCCAAAACTAACCCGGCCCGGCCCGGCCCGAATTTGACCCGAGTTTTTCCTAACTTGAAACTGACCTGACCCAAAAAAAAAACCGACCCATAAATGACCCGATTTAAATGACCCGAATTAACCTGAACTACATAATTTGAAGTCACATTTAAAATTATTACATTAATTTGACCCGAGCCAATAATGACCATAGCTAAAGGCTCTTCTACAAACTAAACTTTAAAAAGGCTATTTTGAGCATTATATTGACACATGTGGTAGTCTTGAAATTAACCTTTTAGTAATTTTTTAATTAATTAAGCCGACTCAAATAAACCCGAACTAACTCGAGTTAAATTAACCCGACCTGAACTAACCCGATCTGAAATAACTATTGGCCCGGAAGCGACCCGACCCGAAGTAACCTGATCCACTCAGCCCGAAAATGACCTGACAAACAAGCCCGAAACCCAAAAGGACTCGACCCGACCCGAGCTAACCCGATAATCTGGTAAACCCGAATTGACCCGATTCGAACTCGACTCAACTTACTCGTTTGCCAGGTCTAGATATGAGGAAGTAAGAGTTCTAGAATTATGAGCAAAAGGGTTTTAAGATATGAGTTTTAGGCTTTACAGGCTTTGGAGTGTTTAGAAAGAGATTAGGAAGTAATAAGCTACTTAAACGAAAAAATAATCACGGGTCAAATGGACGAGAAAACCAAGAATAGTTGACAATATGCACGACCTCGATCGAGTGAGCCCTACTTGATCGAGTCCCTCTCTTACTCGATCGAGTTCAGCTCGACAAAACAAACTCCAATCCCCTACAAAAGATACTCGGTCGAGTGACCCTGCACCTAAAGGTGGAAAAACGGGTCAATCAGGTCGGGTTTGGGTCGGATCAGTTTGGGTCGAGTGACTCGGGTCATTTTGGGTCTGACATATATTTCGGATCGAGTCGGGTCACCTCGGGTTTTGGGTCAATTTCGGGTGACCCGTTGTCGGGTCACTTTGGGTCGGGTGACTTTCGGGTATGGTCATTTTGGGTCGGGTCGTTTTCGGGGTAATGGCTAAAGTACTTTTGAGACAATTTGGGTCACTTTAAGTAATTTTGAATTGGGTTAGTAAGGCTTGGGTCTTTCAGGTTGGGTCATCTCGGGTCAACATTGGGTCAACTAAGGTTCAGATCCGGTCGGGTCGAGTCAATTCGGGTTTCGGGTGAAACAAGTTCGGGTCACTTTCGGGTTTTAGGTTAGCCTTTTCGGGTTGGGTCATTCGAGTCTTACTCCATTTTTTTCTGGTCTACTTGCACCTACACCCTAGTACTTAAAGACACGCCGACCCTTCTGACTTCGCGGGACGTTTGGTCGTGGTTAAATGCGGGCTTAGGATGGACGTGGGCCCTGCTAGGATTAATATTTTGGCCCATGGGAGTGGGCTCATGAGCCGAGCCTTTGTAAATTTTGCAAAATAGATTGTCCAAGCTTGGTTTGTTTGCGGGCCAGACTAGACGACCCAAATGGGCTGTCCCGACCATGGACATCTCTAGACTTTGCTCCTCAATACCGTGCTATTCCGTTAAGACGACATAGAGCAATGCCACAGTTACGCCTAAAGCTATTGAAAGAGGAAAAGAGCTCTATGAATTGAAAGACAAGCCCACATAATACTTAACCTCTATGAATTGCAAACTCAATTGAGGGGGAAAGACAAGCCCATGATTAAGAAGCCCTTGAACTCCTTGAGACTTGAAACCCAAATACAAAAACCTGTTTCGCATGTACGATAACAATTTAACAACCCAGATATATTAAAATACAATACAATTATAATTTAATTAATTTAATTAAATCAACAAAACCCAACTCTTCCAAAAAAGCCCAATTTTCTCTTTCTTCCGTAGATCTCGCTTGCCGATTACCTTTCCCGATCGCCGATTCTACCTTCTTTCTTCTTTTTCACTCTTCCAGGTTTCTATTTTTCTTTTTTTTTTTTATCTCGATCACTTACTTTTTATCTTAATCGATCAAAATCCACTATGTAGTTATTATTCATTAGATTATATTAAATTTAAAATTTAAAGTTGATTAATTGGATGATGATCTTATCTTATACTCGATTTTGTTATCAAATCCTGAGAATTTTGTTAATGTTTTGTTCAATTGATTAATCTAAAAATTAATAGCAATTCTGTAGATAAATATGACATATATGATAATATATTGTGGTCCCGTGATAATAGGGATTAGAATTGGTAATGATTTCGTTTAGTTGCTAATATATTAATATACTTGGAATAATATATTGTGTGTTGGGAAAGGTTCTTCGGTTTAAATTTTTATTATAAACCTCAAGGTGGAACCCATTTGTTCATTCTTGTAATTTCTAGAATACTCGAAATCATTTTGATGAACATTTTAGAATGTTAAATTACCTTGGAGAATCTTTAACACCATTTTGACTCGGGGATACGTGTTCATTAAGCCATCCCGGGTGTTGTTGAAATAGACCTTGTTGATTCACCGCACTCTGTTCTTCTAGGCAACAAGTGGGCTTATTTGGTATGTATTTGACTTGTCTTAAACCTTAAGACGGATAGTGACTGTCTGAAATGAGAATTTGTGATTCTTACCTTCATCAACATACTGGCTTTGTCATTTTAGTTACTAAACTAAATATTACCTGGTTGGCTGCCAAAGTGCCAAGTCGGATGCACCGGGCCTTTTAGGGTAAAAATTACCAGGGTAACGCTCGACTCTCAATTGGCTTAACTTAATTTTAATGTACTGTGGACGATTATAGTTGAATAGCATCTTGTCCGCTGTACTGCGGACAGGTAACTTACTTGGTATGTGTTGGATGATGATGAAGTGCTGGTGTGTAACTCTTGCTTACTTTGGTGATTTTTAGGCTTCTAGTAAAACTATTCCGGAAGATGACCACGAGTGAGCCTGATCAAGATGTCATTCGATGGGGTTTAAATTTCCTTGATGTTGGGCCCTATTTCAATTCCAGCTACGGGTGTGATTGTAGTCAGGATTGTAATCAAGATGGAAGTATCTATCACAGTCAATATATGACAGACTTTAATTACGATACATGCTGTAATTCTAATTCTAACTATGTAAAAAACGAAGCAGTAACAGCGCACAACTTACAAGAAGAGTTCTCACGATTTCAAGTTGAAGACGCGGTTCAAGCTACACATGGAGACCCCCATCACTTTCAGCAACCCAGCTTTTCAACAGACTGGCTTTCACCATCTTCTATAAATTACTGTAATGGTACTTGTTTGATTATTCTGCTGATATTGTTTTATCAATCTTGCCTTTGATGTATATCTTCTAAACTGCAGTTCACGAGAATGCACAGGGAACAGATGATTCAGGAAATTCAAGTTCTTGTTCCAGCCCTGGGGATAGATCAAATGACGGTGAAGATTATTCGTACTCTCTAGAATTTGTAAATGAGTCGTCTGTTGATGGAGAGTTAGGCAAGAGACTAAACCAAATGGTTCCTGTGCCGGTAAGCATTTATTATGCCAATGGTCATAGCGTATAAATGTTGAAGTCATGTGTGAAACCTATGTTTGTCACTTGTGTCATGTCGCCTTCGCATGTGCCTGTAAATTAATTCTGAAGCTCGTGGATGTCGTATTCCATGTATATGGATCTCCAAGACTATAGCTGGATTGTTATTTTGGTTTTACAATTGCTGTATTTTAAAACCGTGATTAAAATGGTTGTGCTTCTTAAGTGATGTCACATATAATCCTACTGAATGTCTTTTGCCTTTGCAGCATGTTCCTAAGATCAATGGGGAAATTCCGTCAATGGATGAAGCAACTTCAGATCATCAAAGACTGTTAGATAGGTATATATATGTAGATGCATGGATGTGTGTGACTGTGTGTTACTGTGTGTGTACGGTAGTTTGTCATCAGATGTTTTTATGAATCGCACATCTCTTATTGAAAGTTTAATTCTATAATTTTCTTACTGACTGTCCTGTTACTGTACCATGTGTTTTGTTCATTTGTTTCTTTTACAAGGCACTAATTTGCAGTTCTTTGATATATGCACTGTCTTAGACTTTTGTCAGTGTTTACTTTTTTATTTGATTCTTTGGTTCTGATATACACTTATGATCAGATTGCAGTTGTATGAGTTGGTTGAACGAAAGGTTCAAGGAGATGGCAACTGCCAGGTTTGTTTCATAGCCTGTACTTGCTACTTGCTTCTATTAAGGATTGCACTGTTGTTCCCAGAAAAGTAGGATTCACCATAGTCAAATCTAAAGCTTCAATTCTGTTTATGATTCCAACTTCCATCGGCAACTCATTGAATCATTATTGTTGCCAGACATGCTTCATATAGATGTGAAAGTGGCATCGATTTACTCAGTATAACTCTACAGTAACATTGCCATTAGTTTTTATATTCATGCCGTGCAACTGCTCATGGTTTTCAATTCATAATGTATTTCCCCAGTTCCGTGCTTTGTCAGATCAATTTTACCGTACTCCAGAGCACCACAAGTTTGTGAGACAACAGGTTGTCAATCAGGTTGGCTCCCTGAGAGATGAAACTGTATTTCCTCACTAAGAGTCTCGGATTATGTTATTCAGTTTTTTTGTTTACTCTTTCCAGCTTAAAGCTCAGCCAGAGTCCTATGAGGGATATGTTCCTATGGAGTATGGTGAATATCTGAAGAAAATGTCCAAGTACTATTTCAATTTTCAGTACTATGACTACTATTTATTTTTGATTGCTAATTGATTCAGCTTTTGCTTTATTGAGTTTCTTAAACAACCCTTCTATAATTGCTCAAATTATGTGAACCCTTATAAATATTATGGAATCAAGTGAAAGCCACTAATTATACCTGTATTTAGAATGCATTTGTATAGTTTATGCCAATATTGTCTGTAACGTTTTATTTGAATGGAATCAGGAGTGGTGAATGGGGAGATCACGTAACCTTGCAGGCTGCTGCAGACTCGGTGAGCAATTTTTATTCTATATTGCCTCTATGATTTGTTGAAGGTGTGCCATGGGAGCACTGCAAATGTTATAATTTCTCAATAATTCATTAAAAGGCGGTCAATTCTTGAGAGCATTGTTTTCAATTTAGGATGAAAATCTAAATATTTTGATGATTGACACGGTTCTTTTGCTCCTCTTTTCAAGTAGAACGAAAGTATTTGCATTTTGATTAGTGTCTGGATGCTCTAGAGTTTCTTAAAAACTCTAGGGAGTAGAGATTACTTAATCTTGGCCATATATAGAGATCAATGTCTATAAATGCTTTACATCATCAATCTATATAATACAGTCTCATTAAATGTTTTCTCTTCACTATTAACTCTCTTCCCAAGCCAACTGGTCCACGGTAACTATCTTCCAAATTCAAGCTACCTGTCTACCACCTACATCTCCCGCGGGCCCGCGGCCACCATCTACACTACCTAGATCACCTATTTCTGTGAAATTCATGGCCGACGCTGAATTCGAAATCTTCTGTCATAGGGCTCTACTCACTGAACAAGGGTTATGGGCCTGCTTCTCCGGTGCCAGAAGAACAACCCTTTTCCGGCAAACCAATATCATTTACTATTGGGCATAGGTAGTTCATTCCATTTAGGGCATCCGATAGTTCCCATTTGCAGTCTGCGGATTTGCCGGAGAGGGTGGTGGTGTGTGGTGGAAAACCATGGAGAAGCTGGTGCCGGCGAGTATTACTGTGGAGTTTCACGGTCGGTATGACGAATTGGGTGGTTGTAGGGTTCAGCAACTGGGGGTTCAGTGTGGAGGTGGAAGATGTTGGGTTTGTGTAAAGAAAAAAGATGTGCATAATTAAATGCAATTGATGATGTGTAACAGCTTGGCACCAGTGTATTAAATGAACAGTTTAGATTTGTACACCATTGAGTTTTAAGAAACTAATGAATCTGGACGCTGTTTGATATGCATTGACTATCATTTAATCTGGGATTCTGACAGTTAAATTCTGAAACTGTTTTTGAACAAACAATGTCCATTGAAAACGTGTTAGTTATCACCATGTAGCCTCTTTACTCGGTCTTATGCTGCAACTCTAGGTGTGAGGCTTAATATCCTCTGACTCTCTACTCTATTCTCCTATTACATTTCCATTTTGTAAACAAATGATGAAATACACACCTGCTGCCCATTTGTTTGATGAAATGCTTGCTGATCCCAGTTTCATATATAAATTTACATGCCTTATAAAAATTCTCTTTTGGTGAAACTTGCTGTTTTTTCTGCAGTATGGTGTGAAGATATTTCTGATGACATCTTTTAAAGACACCTGCTACATGGAGATAATTCCTAAGGTTCAAAAATCAAAACGAAGTAAGAATATGTTTGGAACTCCATATCAGACTAATCATCTTGTTTCCTCTGTCTTTAATGTGATCTTCCCTTGCCATGAATTCTGAAATCCTTCAAATACAAGTTGGTAATATATTTGACCACTTTTCTGGTATGGCTTTTAATATATCAAAGACTTAGTTGTTGAAACTGATAGTTGGTTTAACTAGTTGAGTAGCATTGTCTTCCTGTCTATACTGTTGGTACGTGCTAGATCCTTCTACATGTTTACTTCCGCAAATTTTAATAAGTACGCTTCATTTTCTTTATACTCTTTAAGGGTCCTCCTTATTTGACATTATATTTTTTCTTGAACTCAGCCAATGTGATATGTTATGTTGAAATATCTAGAAGTAGTAATTGGAAACCCAATAAGTTCTACACTGATGTTGCAATAGTGTTATTACGTATGATCCAGCTTTTAGACAGGCAGAGTCCCTATTTTCATCTATTGGACTTTGTTTTTATGCAGTTATTTTCCTAAGCTTTTGGGCAGAAGTGCACTACAACTCGATTTATCCACAAGGAGGTAACTTTGATGGCCTCTCAACTATTTGATTTGTTAGTATTAGTGTTTATGATTCTGTGTGCTACAGAACAGAACAGAACAGATAGGCAGCCATCTCGTAGTTGTGACTGAAATAATATTGATCTCATTCTTTTCTTCTTTTATATGGTTAATTGAGAGAAACCAATTAAAGATTGAGAGAAGTCTGTCTTACACGGGTCGGTTACACCTATCTATCTAAAAGTCATTTGATTTGAACGATATGAGAGTGATTTGGGTACTGAAACAAGTCAAACAACCAAACAACTTGTAAGCATTATGGATGCCGAGGCAGGAGCTCGCCATTGAATGATTGGGATCTTACTCAAGTAGCTAAACTAGCCTCCTAGATTTTTTTTTTTTAAAAAAAAAATCCCATGCCTAAGAGGCTTAAAGATAGAAGGTGAGAGTTTTGTAGCGAGATTCCTATTCAATAGTACTTCTGAGTGAGAAAGTATTTGTCTCATACTTTCTTATGGAGATAAATACTTTCTTATGGAGTATTTATTAAGCTTTATCACTTGTCTTGTAGTGATTGGGCACGTGTACATGATGACAACGGAATGTTAGAGTTGCTCGTCACCGTGATGGTAGTCAGACCAACTTGTTATGAATGGACTTGGGCCTATGTTTGGCTCAAGGTGGTTGAAGGTCAATCCTAATTACATGGGTCATCATCCATTACATCCCTGCCAGTCATAGTCTCAACTCTCAATCCTCTTCGTGGGCTTAATCGTTTTTGCCAATGGACACTTTAGAGGGCTGGAAACATTCCATCAGGAAGAATTTGGAATTGGAGTTATTTGGTAGGATGATTAGATTGATGATAATCTTGAAGTACCATTCAGACATTTGGTGATGAAATTAACCGTTTCGGTGTAAATGTGTAATTCAATCACTTGGTCACTTGGATGTTAAGGATGTTAGGTGCCGTTATAGTAGTCAGCACTCTGGGTTTTGGTTATATTATTTAATAAATAAATTAGACACATGTGATATTTTTTTTAAAAAGAATAATAAATTAGACACATGTATGAAAACTGGAAGTTGGTAGCCTTTTTTAACATTCGGTAACAGTGAGGTATATATATGGAATATGAAAGTTGGATTAGTTTTTGTCAAATAGACAGAAGTCTAGTTTATTTTTGTCGTCTTTTGGAAGATAAATGGAATTCAGCAGGCTTTGCAGATGTTCGAAATCTTCTGAGAGGGTTGACAGAATGTTCTCTATTTTTTTTTAAGAGGATGATGTAGATGAGTACAATTTAAAGGGCAGAGTGAATTCAAACTTGCTATAACTTAGAAGATCTCTGTTTCAATCAGAGCGAAGGCCTCAGTAGTTAAATTGTTTAACATGAAACATCTGATGAGCAAATTCTGGTTTTGAGATGCAGATTTGCCTCCCTGTGAAACAAAAAGGAAGAAGAGATGGTGGCAGTTCGGGAACAATTAATTTGAATATGTGGATCCTTTTGGCTTTGTATATATGGCTTTGGATGGGCGCAGTTGCTTTGACGTGCAATAATATCATTCTTTCATTATATAGCTTAAATGGAATTGATGGTGTAACCGTGTAGGCGATGAGAAATTTCGTTGGCACTAAACCATATGTATCCAGTAAGTAGTAGGTATGCTTTTTGATCTCGCATGCCTATATTGTCAAATTGCCCCAAAATAAAATTTCACTGTAATTTTCCGAATCTCATGAAAATTATAAACCAGAAATACAGAAGCAAATGCCATATCTGCATGATTCCATCAAGCTTCCTTCAACATGTTTTGCCTCCTGTAAACTATAAAATTACAAGTACAACAGATTGTAGACATTTGATTTTAAACCACTTTGTCTGATTGTATATGTTCCTTTATTTAATGACTTGTGTTCATAAAAAATACTGTGTACTTTGAATTGATAAACCCTACTTGGTATACACCCACTTAAAATCCCCCCACCCACACCTGCCCATCCATGATCCACCTAAGTTCTAAACCATACCAGTACCACCATTTTGGACACCCACCAAATCAGACATCGCGACCTCCACCAAACCTCAGTTCCAGTACCACCCCTACCCTAAATTAGTGACACCTACCCTTCCTCCACCGTTATTACATCTTATAAATCTCGTCGGGCACTAAAAAAAAGGCGCCTCCATCTAAGTCCCCACCACCACCACCCACCTTGCCTGTCTCCACACAGGGCCCATCGTCACCTGCTATTCCATTAAAATCACGCCACCTCTATGAGACATGATCTACCATGCGATTTAGGGTTAATGAATGTAGGAGAGGGCGATTCGGGGCCTCGCGTGGGAAAAGGGTATTTGTTGGTAGGGGTGGTTTCAATGTGCTAGGGTTGTGGGGGTAAGGTTTTGTTATGGTTCGAGGTGCGACAAGTTGAGGAGGTGTGGTGGTGGCAGACAGGCTTGGCCAAAATTGACCTGACTCGAATAGCTCGACTCATACTTGACCTAAACTCTAATTGAGGACCCGAGCTGTATTAACCTGAACCAATATGATCGGATCTGAATTTTTAAGTTGCAAATTGATCATTATCTCTAAAAAACTGGATAATAATAGACCAAAAAATGACCCACCCGAACCCGAAATGATCTGGTTCGACCCGATCGGTCGTGAACTCTTGCATGCCCGAAAATGACATGACAAAGACGACTCGACCGTTTCCCAGCATGGTTAACCCGTTTGCTAGATCTAGTGGTAGATGACATGGAACGACGGTCTTTATGGAGGAGTGGTGGTGGAGGCGGTTGGGCGTGGTGACAATGGTGGGGACCGACTCGAAAGCTCACCTTTCAATTTTTTTTCTTTTTTTTGTGGTAAAACGTGAAGAGTTTTGACTCCAAGTACCTAAGGAGTAAGGGGGTGGTGTGTTTTGAATTATGTATTATTTAAATTTTTTAACTAACGTAATTGATTTA
Source organism: Heliosperma pusillum (assembly GCA_022085475.1). Taxonomy (NCBI): domain Eukaryota; kingdom Viridiplantae; phylum Streptophyta; class Magnoliopsida; order Caryophyllales; family Caryophyllaceae; genus Heliosperma; species Heliosperma pusillum. The sequence goes on from JAIUZE010003742.1 coordinate 65,941, forward strand.
AGATAGTAAAGTGAAATGGTTTTGCAAGTAATTAACAAACATCCCTTTTAAATAAAAGTTAAAAGACGTATTGTTCAACTAACTAGAGCAACTATAGGAGGGACCATGACTTGTTGACTTTGATGAATGTTATAAGCAACAGTTCAAAGTTCAAACTAACAGTATGATCGACTTTTGCTTTGATAAAACAATCAAAGATTATGAAAGGATTTTGCAGCGGAAAATAACAAAGTGACAAGTTAACACAAGGACTTTGAATTGGTTCGGCCTACACTCTATAGGCTTACGCCCAATGTTTTTCTCATTGATAGTTTCAATTAACTCTAATTACATTCAAATTATTATAATGAGATCCCCACAACCTACTCCGGTTGTGCTAATCGAGAAACTACTCTGTTTCTCAAGCTTAACCTAACCCTCAATAGTAACAAGATCAACCGTCTGAAACTTCTTCACTTAAGAACTAAAGAGACACAAATAAGATTTAACTAGGAAAAGAGAAATACTCAAGCAAGTAACAGTGTAGCATACTGCCGCTGATCACTTTGAGACTCTTTAGAAAAAAAGAAAATTGTAAGTTAAACATGTTGAACACTTGAAAGCTTTGAAAGGTTTACAATAAGGATTATTTTCTTTCTCAGATTTTGCGATTAAAAGTATTGGTTTCAAAGTGAAGGGTTGAGCTCATTACATAGAGAAAAACGAGAGGCAAAACCAAAGAAAGAAAATTTTATTATAATGCCAAGCTTTTAGAAAGATGTAAGGTTTCCTTATTTAAAACATTTTTGAGAGAAAAAGGAGTTTAAATCAGATTGCAAAGTTGAAGAGGGAAAGTTGTAAAGTTATGAAAAGATTTGTTGGAAAAGCAAAGACAACCTCCCATTTTTAAGGAAAAAGCAAATATCAAGTCTAATAGATTTAGATATAGCATGTCATCATTTGAAAGTTGTGTTTTAAACTTTATTTTGCCTCAAGAAATTTCTTAAAATGAATTACTCATTAAAAAGGTTTATGAAATAAGATTTGTTAAACTGATTTAAAGAAATGTGATCAGGCGTAGGAAACAGCCGATGCGACTGTATGCCTTATTGCTACGAAAGTAATTGATAAGTACTCCGTATCTTTCTCTTAAACAAAATGACACGAACTGACGAAAGTAATACATCTTGATGTTCATCCAATACTTCAAGCTTCTTAAATGATCTCACTAATTTGAACCTAGAAGAGTAAACTTAAGAGAAAATCATTAGTAGCATTTGGCTTGTCAATTGTCATCATCAACATCAAATATTCAACACAATGCATAGCAGCATTCCAAAATCCATGAAAGCACTGTGCGGCATTTAACTAGTAAGGAAAGAAAATAGAACTTTAGTCTCTCATTTATTTTTGTTGTTGTTCTTGAGTTCACCTTATTACTTTGTTTTCAATTTAATTTCCTTCTATTATCTTAACAATGAACCCTACTCAACCTCAGCTTCATTACTTATTCTACAACGCATACCAGCATTACAACAAGACTAGTGCCAATGTGCTTTGAGCGCTCATGAAAGCCAGGATCAACAGTAATGTAAAGTGCGTCCTTATTATCGCAATAAAATCGAGCATGTTGTCGTTCAGGAACACCGAGAGCAGCTAAAATATATTGCACCCATTTTATTTCGGCACAAACAGAAGCCATGGCGGTACTCACCTTCGGCGGAAGACCGAAAAGCCGTAGTCTGCTACTTAGTCTTCCAGTAAATAGGAGAATTAGTAAGAAGAATAAAATAGCCACTAACAAAGTCGACAATTACGATTTTATGAAGGACCAATAATCCAATAACAAGCTAACTATGAGCTTTTTATATTATAACGTTCAAATATATTAAAAAAATACTCCCTCCTAGTCACTCATTTCTTCCCCTTTCCTTCTTGCACAAAAATTAAGAAAATGAATTTCAACCACATAAAACACACTACCCTATATACAAATAAATTTGGACCACACAAAACACACAACCCCACATCCAAAAAGGGAAAGAGGGAAGACAACCCGACTTACCCAATAAGGAAAGAGAGAAGAAATGAGCGACTAGGAGGGAGTACATAAAGTAAATATACATTATACTTAGTATATAATAAGTTTAAATAAGCTCAATATTTTTATTGTACAATAAATATAGAGGAATAATGTAAACTATACATTATCAGTTATTATATCCACAAAGTTTATTAATATATAAATATTAAGATGTTAATAAAATTATTAATTTAGCTTTGATCAAACAGGTTGGGCCTCACCCCTAAACTAATAGGTCATTTCAGGTTTGCCTCATGTAGCGAGTCATTATTGAAGTTATGTTTATGCATATAGATTCTTATCCACCCGAAATGATCTAATAGACCCACCGGGGTTAGTTAAGGCAAAATCATAGACCGAAATGACCTAAAGTCCAACAGAACCCCTTTATGTGTTATCTTGTTCCAATAATAACCCGATAAAACTCAGAAACAACCCAATTGAAAGTAAAATACAGCCAGTGCAATCGACATTCTCGAATTGCGGACTTGTAAAATACACAACCGACCAATAAATGTGACAAAAAAATTAGTATCACAAATCAATTGACCTATAGATATTGAATTTCATTTGAGTTGAGGATAAAGTACATCCCGAAGCACTAAAAAATACATGTTATAAGTCGTTTTGCATTTTCCCGTGTATTACTTGTTATTTTCATTTTCCAAAGCACTAAAAATTAGGAAAAAGAAAGTAATTTAAGCATTTTATTGGTGAAAAAAATGTGCGTTACAATTTTTAAAGAGCATTAGACTGCTTGATGATTTTCAAAGAGCATTTTACTGCTTTACTATTTTCAAAAACTTTAAATTATTATTTTAATTATATTCAATGCTTACATTGATTGTATCGAAACAATAGTATAAATTAAGTTGTTTTACTAATTATGTTATTATCACAATTTATAAAATATACTCTCGCCTATTCTATTTTTTTTCCCCTTTCAATAAAATACTTCTCACATATATTAATGAAAGGGGAAGAAAGTATATAAAGTTGATTGGTAAATTGTTTTTGAAATAATGTTTAAATAATTATTTTAAATATAATATATAAATTAATATTTTAATAAAATTCTTAATTTACTTTTGATCAAACGGGCTTGGTCTCAACCCTAAACTAATAGGTCATTTCAGGTTTGCATCATTCAGCGAGTCATTATTGAAGTTATGGTCATGCATAGATTCTCATCCACCCGAAATAATCTAATAGACCCAATGAGGTTAGACCGAAATGAGCTATAGTCCAAAATAACCCGAATCCGTGTTCTCTTGATCCAACAATAACCCGATAAATAATTAACTCAAAACGACTCAATTGAAAGTAACCTGCCCCGAATCCAACCCGAGTGACCCATTTCGCAGACCTAGGAGTTAGGGCTGAGCAAAAAATCCGATTATCCAAACCAATCCGATATCTGATCTGAATCCGATCCGAAATTTTGGATACCCGATTCGAAAGTTAAGTTTGGATCGGATATCCGATCCGAAATCTTTGGTTTTGGTTTGGATATTGGATATTAGAAAAAAAATATTTGGATATCCGATCCGATCCGAAAATATAATTTTCTTGTATAATTTCGATAAAATACAATGTTATTTCATAAAACAACTTATAAAAGTTTTAATTATAAGAGAAATATGTAAGTGGTATTTAAATTTTATGTCGAGAACATTAAAGTAAGAATACTAAAGAAAATCATCGTGTAAAACGATGAATATGATCGTGTTTCAAACTTAATTTTAATGTAAATTTCAAAATATGGATATCCGATGGATATCCGTATCCGATCCGATTATTTTGGATATCCAAACACTGGATATCCGATACGTTTGGTTTGGATATTGGATATCTAAATTTTGGAATTCTAATTTGGATATCCGATCCGAACTAGCATTTTGGATCGGGTATCCGATCCGTGCTCTGCCCTACTAGGACTACATCCCCTAAAACACTCAACAAAACAAAGCCCATCTATTATATAACCAAAACCCTCATTTCCCTTCGTCCCTCATATAAAACCCCTAATTTCATCCGCGAAACCCTAACCCTCCTCTTTCTTCCTTCTTCTTCTTCTTCTTCCTCGCCGCATCCCAAATCTCAACAACTCCCAAAAATGAAGTACAACCCAAGAGTATCCTCGTCTCGACGCAAGAGCAGAAAGGCTCACTTTACTGCATCATCAAGCGACCGACGCGTGATAATGTCAGCACCACTCTCAATCGACCTCCGAAGCAAGTACTCAGTCAGATCCATGCCGGTTCGCAAGGACGACGAGGTGCAGGTTGTACGAGGCACGTTCAAGGGTCGCGAGGGTAAAATCGTCCAAGTTTACCGTAAGAAATGGGTAATTCATATTGAGAGGATAACACGTGAGAAGGTAAATGGTTCAACAGTGAATGTTGGTGTTCATCCTTCGAAAGTAATGATTACTAAACTCAGACTTGATAAAGATAGGAAGAGTCTTCTTGATCGTAAGGCTAAAGGTCGTGCTGTTGCTGATAAGGATAAGGGTAATAAGTTTACTACTGATGATATCATGCAATCTATTGATTAATTGTTCTATTTCAGAAGACCAATTATCTTATCATGTTTTTTAGGGTTTTGTTTTCTTTGGATTTATGTAATTGTTTTGTTTTCCAAGATATTATGCCATACATTATGCGCTGTTATCGTATTGTCATCTTATGTTATCGTATGACTCTTATTTTATGTTGTTTTAAGTTTAATGATATTAGAGCGAGATCTGCTTGCTGTGCCGAGTAGGAATGTACTCCCTCCGTCATGATCATTTTTTTTGTCATTTGCTTTTGGCACAAAGATTATCGACAAGGGAGGGGACATTTGTTGTTAGTGGTATTAGATGACATGTGGACAATAGTGCCATTTGGTGATCAATTTTATAATAGATGAAACATAACTATGTCCGTATTCTGTATCCATTTTTGTGATGCTGATATTGAATGAATTGTCCATATAATTGTGAAACATAAGTGGGTGTGAGTTATTGAAATATTCATCTCGACCTGAAGACTATAGATTGTTACCATAGAGGAGAAAGGGTGAATGTCGATTATGATGAGTTTTGAAGATAGGAGAAAAGTGAGACATTAAAAGTCTTTAACCCTGTGTTGAGACTTGAGAGAGGTGAATAGGGGAATAGTAGCATAATGATAACTGATGTAGTCTTGGATATAACTAGTTGATGATGAAATCATACATTTGGGATTTGTATTGCTTGTTTTTTTCCTCTTTAAATATCCAGTCATACTCCTCACAACATCAATTCTACCTCCCTGTCTTCGTTAGCATCCGAATAATGTCAATTCATCTCTCTCTCCACCTCAACAGTCAACAACTCCCCCCCTCTTTACTATCTGATTTCGTGATTTGTTATTCAAATTATTTTCGTTCAACATTATTTCCAACCTATTTCGAGAATGTTTGTGAGAATTCCCCTAGTGTTTCAAGAGAGAACAGCACAAGTTTTTCAGTAATGGGGTTAATCCTGTATATAGTTATGCTGGTATGTGCTAATCATCTCACCCACCTTGTATTTGCTCTTGATTTCACCCACATTGTGTAATGTATTTGTACATACTTGACGACATCCATTAACACCCGTAGTCCTTATACCTCTTTTGGAGCTTGATGCGCGAAGGTATTAGTTAAAGCTTTGGGGGTGATACTGTTGCGCAGCTTAATCTCGGTCGTTGTCTTACAAGACATCAATTTTACCACAGCCTGATTAATAGTATGGACTACCATCTATGTGACGGTAGTCACCTCCCCCGGCCCACCCCCAGTTCATATGCTTTTTATTTTTATCTCATCTATTTTATTGTTCGTTTTAAGTTTAAGACGGATATAATTGTCTAAAACAAGAATTTGTATTGTTTAAAACGTTCTTCCATACAGTTGATTTGGTCCAGCTAATATATTCACAGAAACATGTAGTTCGTGCACTTAGAAAACATGATAATATCAATTGGAGATGGTCCTTAACACAAATTCTCATTGAAGACTGGCACCATTTGTCACAAGCTGAAGACGGATAGTGTCCCTCTCTTAAAGATAGTGTCCCTCTCATAATATGCAAGTAAGAGGAAGTGAGAGGACAAATGGATGGCAAATGGATCCCCCACTAGCCCTCCCACAGTCCCACTTGCATATTGTGAGAGGGTCAGTATCCGTCTTCAGCTTGTGACGGATAGTGCCCGTCTTAAGTGAGACAAGCCGGGTCCTGAAACGTAACACTAAGTATGGTCCTGAAACGTAAGACTAACTAACTAACAGCCATTAGAAATGCACAAGTTTTTTCATTAAAAGTTACGGAATAGTACACTTTGTGTCTTTGGCATGTCAAATTAGATAGCGTATTTGATCAAAGTAGTTTAATTTTATTTGACCAAAATTTCAGGTAGCTTGGTCTTTTTTGGAATTGGAAGTGTTTGAAAAGTTTATTTAAATAAGGCTAAATTACAAATAACCACCTTGTATTTACGTATTTTTACAAATAACCACCACGTATTTATGTTTTACAAATAACCCCCAACTTTCACTGTATATTCCCCAATCACCACCGTATTTTTACCCCGAGCATCGTTTTTTTATTTCCCGACTTGTTAATTGACGATTTACGCAAATTTCCCAAATTACCCCCCGTTTAATAACACAAACACAATCAATAGCCAAATAATTAGTGTAATCCTCATCTTTCCCCAATTCATTTAAATGGACTAACCCTAAATCAATCAATAACTCATTGAAAATCTCCATTACAAATTTTCTAAAGCTTTAACAAAAAATCACATCAAGACGAAGAGTCCAGCTTGTGATGCTTGTTGGTATCAGGTTCGGCACCGAGTCAGTGTTGCTGCTTTTGAGGCGGAGGCGATGAGACTATGAGAGAGCAAGCTGTCTGGCTGTGGTAGTCAAATTATAAGCTGCTCAACCAATTATGCTAATGGCGTATTAGCTGCTCAAAATCACTTGACATGCTTCTCAGACATTAATTCCTTCCTGATTCTATTATCAACCATTTTCCCATATGTATCGGTAAACACTTCAATATTGCTGGCAAAGGGGAACGAAAATGGTAAGCTTGAGGGTGATTGAAATGGTTCAAGTTAAAATCATCCAGTAAGGTTCTTAAATCTGTAATTGGGGATTGTTGATTGATTTAGGGTTAGTGAGTTTGAATGAATTAGGGAAAGATGGGGATTAGACTAGTTATTTGGGTAATGGACTAATGGTCTAAATGTCTAATGGATGTGTTTGTGTAAATAAATGGGGGTAATTTGGGAAATTCACGTGAATCGTCAATTAACAAGTCGGGAAATAAAAAACGAGGCTCGGGGTAAAAATACGGTGGTGATTGGGGAATATACAGTAAAAGTTGGGGGGGGGGGGTTATTTGTAAAAACGCAAATACGCGGTGGTTATTTATAAAAATACGTAAATACAAGTTGGTTATTTGTAATTTTTCCTTTAAATAAATAAATTTATCTGAAATGAAATGCACATGGTTGCATTTGAGATTGAGATTTTAGGTACCTAAACTAATTTTATTTCCTGTTTTATCCCTTCATTCTACAATATTAAATTATTACTGTATTCTTTTACGTTATTTCATCAAAAATCAACTACTTTCTTTGGTTAGTTTGCCCAATATTTTTTTATATAATTAGTTAGTTTATGAATTCCTTATTTTCATCTAGCCTATAAGTTACCTTTTCATGTTCAGTTAGATTTTTAGATTTTGGCTAATTTTTCAGGTTTTAGATACACTAGTTTTATGCCCGTGCAATAATGTACGGGTTGTATTTCCATAATTGATATTAATAAAGTTTAAAAGTAAGGTATACTCTAAAATCTAAATTTATTAATTAGGTAAAATGTAGTAATACACTTTTATCTTTGTTCCTATTATTTTTTCGCCTTTGATTAAAATACTTATAAACAGTATAAAAGGTAAACAAATGAATGGGGATGAAGAGATTATGTTATAGTCTTCCTTAAAACGGAGATATCCGTCTTAATATTAAAACATGTCAAATATCACCTCGATCACATGTGTCTATAAGACAAATATTTTACTTTTTGCTATTTATTACTCCCTCCTATCCAATCCAATGTACCCACTTTCCATTTTTGTACAATCAAATCCAATGTACCCATTTCCTTTTTGGGTAACATTTAGACCATTTTATCCTTGAAACACCCATTTAATTACATACAATGTCATCAAATAGACTACTTTTTAACATTAAAATTCAAGGGCAATTTATGACTTTTTACCATTTATGAGATATTTTTCTTAAAACTTGTGCCCGGACCCACGGGTACATTGGATTGGATAGGAGGGTGTATGTCTTTGTTTTATCCATCTAAATGTCACGAACATGTCTTTATATCACGAACAAATACAAATCTTTTTTTTGAGTAAAAAACAAACCTTATATTATGAACATCCCTCTCAAGCGAAAATGTCTTTATTTGGAGCAAAAAAATATGTATTTTAATTATTTTGTATTCAAGATTATAGATCTAATCATTATTGAAGAGTAAGATTTTAATTTATTTTTTTAAGTCCCTCTTCTCTATAATGTAGGTATATAATATATTACGGAGTATATAATGTCATCATCTTAAAGAAGTACTATATCTTTCATGTACTATTTCAAGATTAAATTAAAGATTAAATTCATTTTGTGTTTTTCAAATTCATTAACAGATTTGATCTTTTTTGAGAATATCAATTTTTTATGTAACAAATCTTTCCTATTTAAGCTACTTTTGTAAAGTAAAATAAAGTGTTATTAGTATCTTAAAGATTTTTGTAAAGCAAAAAAAAATATTAGTATCCATGTTTTCTTAAATTCATTTAGGATTGAACTTTCCGTTCTAATGTCTATTAATTAAAGGAGTCTCCGGAGCAGGTTAGGGAGAAGGAGAAAGATGAAGGCGTCTCTTATTTTTAAAAGAAATTATTATAACCCATAGTTTATAAGTGGCCATTGATTGATCCATATTTTTAAATTGCAATACATTAATCTGTATTTGTAAATATTTGTACCAAGTAATTGATCTGTATTTGTAAATATTTGTACCAAGTAATATATAAATTCGTTGAGTATGAGTGATGAGTTGTGTAGATATATTGTAAATCGCATATGTATTTATTTATTAAGGAGAAGGCAGAAAATGTTTCTCTTTTAATAGAAGACAGATATTTTATATTGATTAATGTTATCAAGAAGTGATACAGATTATTTTTATTATCGATACTCATGCCATTTAAATAAATATTTTATAAAACTATATATGATGTTGAAATATATGAATGTTACATTTAGAAATATGCCAAAAAAAGTTCACACACTATCAATTTAAATTAATAAATACAGAAAATTCACATGGTACCCTCGAGTTTTGCCATTTTGCACGAAATACCCAAAATTTTGATCTAGAAAACTTTAAGAGGTCATAACTCGTGTTTACGAGATCAGAAAGTGACGATTTTTTTTTTCAAATCGATCGTCTTTCCAAGTACTATGATTTGAAAAAAAATTTGTCGAGTTCGGAATTCGTAACCAAGAGATATGCTCGCTCAAAGTTTGTTCAGTCAAAAAAACTTTGACATGCAATAACTCCTAGCTACGGGATCCAAATATAATGATTTTTTTTTTCAAATCGTAATTCTAGTAAAGATGATCGATTTGAAAAAAACAATCGTCACTTTATGATCTCGTAAACACGAGTTATGACCTCTTAAAGTTTTCTAAATCAAAATTTTGGGTATTTCGTGCAAAATGGCAAACCTCGGGGGTACCATGTGAATTTGGATTCTTTTTGTTTACGAGGATTTTTATCTTTGGAACCGATAGGTCTACCACGCTTCATGCGTGCCTTAGACTCATTTGCAAGTAAAAGTCCTTCAGGGACATTAATTTTAGCTGGAGCATTTACAGCTGGTATATGAGATTTTATCACTCCTTTTGGATCAGTGAAAGCATCGGGCAGTTGATTTGCTAATTCTTGTAAATGAATTATCCTTTGAACTTCAAGTTCACATTGTTTAGTGCGAGGATCTAAATAAGATAGTGATAATTCATTCCAACTTATCTCTTTTACCGGTTGTTTGTTTTCTCCCCCTAATGTTGGGAAAACTGGTTCATCAAAATGACAATCAACAAAACGGGCCGTAAATAAATCTCCTGTAGATGGCTCTAAATATTTAATAATCGATGGAGATTCGAAACCAACATATATTCCCAACCTTCTTTGAGGTCCCATCTTTGTACGTTGTGGTGGACTAATGGGAACATATACACCACAACCAAAAATTCTTAGATGGGAAACATTTGGTTCATGACCAAAAACTAACTTTAGGGGAGATGATTTATGATAACTTGTTGGTCTGATGCGAATTAATGCTGCTGCATGTAAAACAGCATGCCCCCATGCTGAGATAGGCAATTTAGACCTCATAAGCATTGGTCTTGCAATCAATTGAATGCGTTTTATTAATGACTCAGCAAGGCCATTTTGAGTGTGAACATGTGCTACTGGATGTTCAACACTTATCCCAATAGACATACAATAGTCATCAAAAGTTTGTGAACTAAATTCACCAGCGTTGTCAAAACGAATATTTTTAATGGGATAATCTGGAAAGTGAGCTCTTAATCGTATCAACTGAGCTAATAATCTCGCAAACGGTAGATTGCGAGTTGATAACAAGGACACATGTAACCATCTGGTTGATGCATCAATTAATACCATAAAGTATCGAAATGGTCCACTTGGTGGATGTATAGGTCCACAAATATCACCTTGTATTCTTTCCAGAAATGTAAGGGATTCATTCCCTATCTTTGTAGGAGATGGTCTAATGATTAGTTTGCCTTGTGAACAAGCAGCACATGAAAAATCATTAGATTGAAGAATCTTCTGGTTCTTCAATAAATGTCCACATGAATTTTCAATGATTTTTCGCATCATTAATGATCCGGGATGACCAAACCGGCCATGCCAAACAATAAAGTTGTTTTTATATGTAAACTTCTGGTTTACTAGTGCATGAGATTCAATTACACAAATGTTCAAAAAATACAAGCCAGAGGACAATGCTGGTAGTTTCTCCAACACACTTTTATTGTTCAAATTTGAACGTGTGATATATAGGTATTCAACCCCTTTCTCATTTGCTGTCTCAACATGAAATCCATTTATGCGGATATCATTAAAACTCAGCAAATTTCTTTTAGATCTAGGAGAGTATAAAGCCTCCTGAATTTCAATAATTGTTCCATTAGGCAACAAAATATTAGCTCTTCCGGAGCCCTCAATTAATTTTGTACTACCAGCAATTGTACAAACATTCGTCTTTTGCTCTGTAAGACAAATAAAATATTTCTTATTTTTAAGAATTGTGTGCGTAGTCGCACTGTCCGCGAGGAATACATCTTCAGGTGTAGCTCCCATAATCGCGTTGATTAAAATTAGGGTTAGAGACTCGTGCTGATAACGTGTTATGAATAAGAGAGAAATATAAGAGAGAGTAGAGACAAAAGTGTGTGTATTATATTCATAGGCAAGGGGTATATATAGTAGAGGGATACATTGTATTTAGGTCACAGGATATCTCCTAGAGATATGATACTATATGGACATCCATATAATATCTATTAGATATTTCATAACACAACAAACATTAAATTCTGGCCATTAAAGTATACAAAAATTAAGTATCAAATCAAATATCAAATCCTTAATTTTAAAGTGGAATTTTTGAATTGTGGAGAATTATTGTTAGACTAAGTAATAAGACAAATAAAAATCACATCACATCATTCTTATTTTGGTATTATTTAGGAATTGTATTTCTTCTTTCCTATATACCTCGCAATTTAAATGCGTTGATACATAAAGAGAGTTTAAAACAAAATGTTCTTTTAACATAATTTTTCATATAACGTCTTCAAATATTTTAATAGCGAGACAAAATTAATATATCGTACTGCAAGGATAATATAGAGTATTCCATGTAATTTTTTTAAACTAAAGCCACATTATACAACAATATAAATAAAATATACGGCGATGAAAAAAAAACAATTTAAACAAAAAAAATCAGGTGGCACGAAAAGTGAAAAATAAAAAAAAAATTAAAAGACAACGACAAAAAAAAAAAAACTTATTCTGGTGAAAAATAAAATGAAAAATATATAGAGAATTAAATACAACGAGCAATACATATAATCTTTTTTTAAAAGAAAAATAAATAGAAACTCCTCTCGCCCACTACATACTCACCACTATCGACAACCTTCTCAACGACCCGCTTTTTATGTAGAGTCCTACACATTTTGAGTGAGTTTACACTCTTAGTCTCAAACACACCCGTGATTTTCACGGGGTACAAAAACTAGTTGTTTTTAAAAAGCTCAAAATCAATTTTTATCCCTCAAAAATAAAAGCACAAATTTGATGCTTCTAACTTTTGCTTATATTTTTATGACATTTTATACATAAATGAAAAATTTGTATGTTATAAAATTTTTAATAAAATAAAATAAATATTTCTTCATTCGTAATTTTTAATTCTCTATGAATAGACACCCATCTTGATATACTTTTAATAATAATTTTATTTTTATTTTTCATTTAATTATTTAAAAAAGCTCTTTTTGGAAAACACTTTGGTAAAATATAGCTAAACACTTACATTTTTTTTTCTAGAAATAGCTTACCAAAAAAACTCATTTTGAAAAATAAAAACAACTTTTAAAAATTAGGCCAAACGGGCTCTAATTAAGAGCACGTACGTTTTGAATTTGTCCCATTTACTTGGCTTGTAGGATCCTAAGATTTCAAGATTCTGATTGAAATTTAACCTATTGTTGCATTAGATATACTTGTCCAATGCAAGAGAGTATAGTTATGTTCAAATTAGTCATGAATTTTAAAAAACAAATTCGAAAATTAATGAGCAAACATGTGAAAAATCATAGCTCCAAGATCACAATCCTAATGTAATCATCAAATTAAAATTTGATAGAGTAACTATAGAAGTAACTCCGACTTTCCGACCAAATGTCCAATAATCTAAAGAATCAGATTGCTTGCTTATTCTATTAAAAAATAACTTTTAAATTGCGTGTCTAAATTTTGATTTTGATTTGGATTTGGATTTGGATTTGGTCCGATACCCGATGATTCAGGTAACTTGGATATTTTACCTAGTCTTGGCACAATAGACTCAATAGAGTGTGAGTCAATTGGCCTATCATTTGTTGTTGGTCCAAGTATCTAAGAATGGTTTTTATTTTGCGAAATGGTAGTAATAACAAATGACCGAAGTTTTCAAAAAAAAAAAAAAATGGCGAAGGACAGTCTTTAACTAAGTTATTGAGAAGCCTATCCTTTTATGTGCTTGTGAGCAACTCCAACACAAGCATAAATGGAGTGGCTTGAATTTCTAAGCCAATGGCTTAGCATTGGAGCACAAAATTTATTGGGTTATTCTACATGGTAACCCTGTGCTTATTCAAATTCTACGTGGTAACCTTACTTTTTCATCGACATACATGGTAACCCTGTACTCTATTTATGTAATACCCGTAAAATCATCAAATAAAATAAAAAGGGAAATTTAAAAATAATAATAATCAAGTATTATAAAGAATAAAATAATAAGAACTAAAATGGGAAATTAGTAGCGGTACAACTGTCACGTAACCTATAATTTAATCCGACTTTGAGACGATAATCTAAAAACGCTTTCATCGTCAAACGGTAAAAGAATTTATAATAAAATATATTCCTCAAATTTATTTTAATAAGAGAAGAGCATTATATATATATACATACATTTAACCATAGTGTCGATATTAGGAGTCTCAAAATATATCGTCACGCTTCGTTTTCCGTGTCGCGGAAACCCGACACAACACTAAACGAAATCCTAACCACATCTAGCCTAGATACCTAATAACCACCCTATAACCACCCTACATGCCAAGGAACCAATGCATGTTGAAGCATGCCCCTCTCTTGTCTACTTGGGAGCCGTTTATTCCCTTCCCCATATCCCTCTTTTTGTCTTTCCAAAACCTTCACTCCAACACTCAATAAACCCTATAACTCAAGCTCCCACCAGAATTATTAGCTCACTCAAACACTATCAACACAAAAAAAAAAGAGAAGAGAGAAAGAAGAAGAAGAAGAAGAAGAAGAAGAAGAAGAAGAAGAAGAAGAAGAAGAAGGAGAAGCTAGGAGGAGGATCTTGCCTTTACATTAAGATCTTCACCTTGTAAGGACTAAAATACTAAACTCGTAGCATTTCATTCTCATTCAACACTTAATCTTGAGTAAAACAAACCCTTAAACGAACTATAAGAGTCTTCATACATGCATGCAAGAACCTATACACAAACAATCATCATAGTGTCAAATCCGGAGGTTGATAATTAACAGAATAAAAATCCAACTTAGACTTGTCTTATTACTATGAAAAAAATATATGTCGTAGGTCTTTCTGTCTTTAATAAGTTTACAAAATTTTGTCATAATCCCTTGAGTATTTTGCAAATGAAAAATCATACAAAAAGAACATGATTCTGGACAAACGAATCTGCTAGTCTCAATGTTTGTGTCTTAAAAAGTAACTTAAAAGATTAATGAGGACAAACCCTTCTACCACAATGAACTTCAATGAATATAGAGTATATTAGGCCCTGGAATCAACTCATTTGAATTTATAATCTTTGTAATCTACTTAAAAACATTTTGTGACTCATATTCTGACCACTAGTTAAAGATCCGTCCAATAGTACATCTTAAACCTATTTTTGGCTAACATTGTATAAACATAAAAGTTGGTAGACTAAATACTAGACCTATTGGAGTTGGTTTAGTCCAATAATATTGAGTATTTGATTTTATATGAGTTTTGCAACACAAAATGACAATCTGGAAATCTGATAAAATATTGCTCTTTAGATTGATAGTTGAGAATCTACCATTTTCGAATAGACCACTAGTAAATAAAGTTATACTAAATATAAATTCTTGATATTTGACTATGATAAACTTTAATGAAAGAAATGCATGTTGGCCTTTTGTAAACCTATATTTCGACTATTTAAACACCCGAACCAGCCCAAAACTTTCTGTGACTCGGAAACCGTCACGTTTTACTAAACAGAAATTTCAGAGGCCTTAGAGTTGTTTTTGGACTGTTAGCATTTGACACTTAAAGTTGTAGTACATCTTAAAGAATCCAACCTCACTGGTCTTACCCCAAAAAGTTAATTAACGAAGTAGTTATGACGTTTTTAAGTCACTGTTCAGAATCTGTAAAACCGTAAAGTATGTATGAGATAATGAACTTGTATAAACCAAGTGTATATGCTATAACTTGTTAAACTAAAAGCACCAACTTGATAAAATACTCTTAAATATTCTGACCATGAACTTAGTTTGCTTTCTTAAGAATAAAACTCGGAACAAAACGTTAAAAATGGAAACATAACAAAAACCGAGTAAAATGCATAAAATCAATTGAACTAGTTAAGGACCGTCTGGAATAATTTAGTAACGAGTACTTTATGTATATTGTACACTCGGGATTTTTGGACAGTTATTGTACATGGTTTGGTGAACCCCGTCTTATCCGGACTAGGGCGAGGGAATCCTCTCCATACGGCCTCTATCCATTACTTACTAAAGAAAGTGAAGAAATGTTTTCTTCGAAGGAAAGTGTTTTAAGATTTGGAAGGACTAACTATTTAGGATCGGATTTCCTTATTTAGAAACTTGAACTTCTCAATGATATTCTACTTTCTTATGAATTCTAAATTTTAAGTAAAACTCTTATTTATTTTTGGATTGTTTACCTTACTCAACATTATTGTTGACCCTCTTTTGTTTTTGTCCTTAGTTGGAACTGCTATGACCACTATTGTGAGAGCAGATCGTGTGACAGGTAATCCAAGGAAATAGGACATGGGAACCACGGGAGAGCGCGCACGTTACTGTTTTTATTGGAAACCAATGTTTAGATAATTATCTTTATTTTGCATCATCAAACTTATTCGCTTCCGCAAACATTTGGATTTGGTTGTAACCAGATTTTACTCTTTGGTTTTTAATTCACATGGACATTTACTCCTTTGAATTACATGATTTAAATACTTCTACTACAATTGGTTCAAATGTGACACATCCATATTCCGAATTTTACATGAAAACTCTATTTTTAAATATAACGGATTATGGGGGTGTTACAAAGTGGTATCAGAGCGGGTTTCCTTCTTGGATAGGTGATTAGATCTTCATATCTCTTCACCACCCGCAAATAGACCAACTTTGTTTATTATTTTCAAAATGAAAATTCTATTTACACCGCAAACGTAATTTCAAAACTGTCTTGGAAATTCTATATAATATTACAAACTTCTTTTCAACGTGGTGAGGTTGTGTGTGGGGATACTTGGGACGATTGTTAATACGATTATGATTATTAATATTAATATTATTTTAATTTCAAATATGAATTTAGGATGGCTTTTCCTATGGTTAGTCCACACAGTATTCGGATGCACCCGGATACGTCCCTCGCAGATCATAGTCTGCGCATGAAAACCTACATGGAATATTATAGCCATTTGTACCCTCTAGACTTCGAAAACTGCCCTTTTTACAAAGGGAGAATCCTCATTCGTTCGCTTCCGGACGCTGGAGTTTACGCTGGGTTCGCTGGCGAACTTCGTGACGAAATAGAAGCCTACGAAGAAATGAGACTAGAAGACCCCACTCTGCCGGAATATCCGGACAATCATAACCTTGAGGAATTGGTGAGAAGATGCTATGAGGAGGATGATGTCCCATATGACGGGGAAGAAGAATTAGTGGAAGACGAATACATGGAGGAAGACGAGGACATGGAGGATGATGAGGAGATGGATGAGGGAGAAGGCGATGTTATCGACCCTCCTAGTCCTGGTAGAGACCATTAGACTATCCTCAGCCTAACTAAGGATGACCATGCGAGCCGTTGTTTTATTTTATTATTATATAAAAGTTGGACCGTGAGAATTTTTGAATTGTTGAGTTTTGAACAATTTGGGGTTTTGTTGAAATTTGAAATTTTCTAGTGATTATTATTAGCTATAACCCTATTTCATTATGAGTGAATTGCCTTATTATGCACATTTATTGATTTTGCAATATCGCCTTATGCTAACATCATCGCATGTACTAGAATAGAAATAATATGATATAGTAAACCTGACATAGGATAGAGACTATGTACATACATACTAAATATTAAATGTGTTTGTTACGCCACGTAGTACCGATGGCCCGACCCCGCAGCAACCCCGTCAACAATGAGGACAACAGCCAAGATGACAACGGGATGAATGAAGTGGTTCAACAATTGGTTCAGATTAACACTCGCTTGGCAGATTCCATGGAAAGAATTGCCCAAACCAATGCCCCGAACTCCGCGGCCAGCATGACCAAGGCCGTGAGTCTGCAGCGCCCGCCTCAATTCGATGGGCAGGACGGAGACCCGGTGAAACTGGAAAACTGGATCCGAGAATTCGAAAAGATCTTCCAAACCCTGCGATGCCCAGAGATGTACATGGTGGACCAAGCCACTTACTACCTCACTGGTAATGCTGACACATGGTGGGGTAATAACAAGGAACGATTCTTAGAACCCGAGTACTACATCGATGATGAGGGAGAGGAAGTCATTGAACCGTTTTCTTGGGAAGCCTTTAAGAAGGAGTTGAGGTCTGAATTCTTTCCTGAACACCTTCGTAGGGCAAAGAGGAGGGAATTCGATAACCTCAAGCAAGGATCAATGACGGTTCAAGAGTATTATCAAAAGTTCCAAGAGCTGTCTCGCTTTGCGACAAACCTAGTTCCTGATGAAGCTTCCAAAGCTGACAAGTTTGAGCGGAACCTTGAGCTTAGCATTAGGGACCGACTAGGAGGACAAGAGTTTGCCACACTAGCCGCGGTTTACTGTCGAGCCAGCAACATTGAAAGGGTCATGGAGGAAAAGAAAGCTATGATAGGAGAAAAGCGAAAAGGCACCCAGTCTGATGCAGGCCAAGGATTCCATAAGAGAGGGAACTTCACTAACTTGCCGCCCAGACCGAAATCTTCTGGGAACTTTGGAAAACCCCTAAGCACAAACTCTCAAGGAAGGCAGTCCGTGAGGCGCTATTTCTGCAAGCAATGTCGCCAATATCACCCCGGGAAAGATTGCAATGACAATCCCGTTCGCTGCAACTTCTGCAACAAAATGGGACACCGAGCCTATGAGTGCTACACCAAGGAACGACAATCTTAGCAAGGGAACCAAACTCGCCATGGAGGAATGCCTGCAAGGACCACATGGAGTTATGCAAATTCTAACCGCGCTCAACCTGTCACCCAACCCCAAGGAAACCCCAACAATCAAGGCGTCAGTAGAGCCCCGATCAATGGAGGTAACAATCAAGCTGCATCAACTAGCACCGTTCAGGGAGGAAATGGGAACCGAACTGGGAGACTCTTCGCCATTGGCCGTGATGAAGCTGAAAGGACCGAGAACGTCGTCACTAGTACATTTCTAACCAATTCTAAACCCTCTTATGTTCTATTTGATTCTGGAGCATCTCATTCGTTCATAGCCAGTTCTTTTGCACCCACCCTTGGGCTTAATCAAAGTGAAATGATGGAAAGCAAGTTCTTGCAACCATCAGAAGAAGTTGTGAAATGTTCAAAAATCTTTAGGGATGTGTCCATAACAATAGCGGGAACCGATTTTCTTGTTGACCTTGTCGAGTTTCCCTTAGGAAATTTTGATGTGATATTAGGAATGGATTGGTTGAATAAACATAAAGCTAAGATTGATTGTTGGCAACAAAAAGTTTCACTGAGAGGACCCAAAGGAGTCCGAATTTCTTACAAAGGAGTGGTAGTCAAACCCAAAGTAAAATTAATATCTGTCCTTACCTTAAAATCATGCATGAGGAGAGGATTCCCATTCATATTGTGTCACGTTCATGATGTGTCCATCTAGAGTCCGAGAGTCGAAGATGTGGAGGTAGTACGGGAGTTTGAGGACGTCTTTCCTGAAGAGATTCCCGGCATGCCCCCGCAAAGGGAAGTAGAATTCCAAATCGACCTTGTTCCGGGCACTGGCCCAATCTCCAAAGCACCCTATAGGATGGCACCAAAAGAGCTAGCTGAATTAAAGATCCAATTAGAAGAGCTTCTTGACAAGGGTTACATTCGCCCAAGTGTATCACCATGGGGAGCCCCCGTTTTGTTTGTGAAGAAGAAGGATGGAAGTTTGAGGTTGTGCATTGACTACCGCGAATTGAATAATGTGACGGTGAAAAACCGATATCCTTTACCCCGAATTGATGACCTATTCGATCAGTTGCGTGGAGCAGGAATATTCTCGAAAATAGACCTCAGATCCGGATACCATCAATTAAGGATAGCTGGAGGAGATGTACCAACAACCGCCTTTCGAACTAGATATGGTCACTATGAGTTCACCGTAATGCCGTTTGGTCTTACAAATGCACCTGCCGTGTTCATGGACCTGATGAATCGAGTATTCCGACCATTCCTGGATAAGTTTGTAGTAGTCTTCATCGATGATATCTTAGTATACTCGAAGAATAAGGAGGACCACGAGGAGCACTTGAGACTAGTTCTTCAAACCTTGAGGGACAACCAGTTGTATGCTAAATTGTCGAAATGCGAGTTTTGGCTAGAAAAAGTCTCTTTTCTAGGACACGTTATCTCAGGAGACGGAGTTTCAGTTGATCCTAGCAAAGTGGAAGCCGTATCCAATTGGCCAACTCCGAAAAATGTCACTGAGATTCGTAGCTTCTTGGGTCTAGCTGGATACTACAGGCGTTTTGTAAAAGATTTCTCCAAGATCGCCCGACCGATGACTTCGTTGATGAAGAAGGCAAACAAGTTTCAATAGGACGACAACTTCGAGAAATCATTCCAGACTCTCAAGGAGCGATTAACAACCGCGCCAGTGCTAGCATTACCAAATGGAAATGAAAATTTTGAGGTGTATACCGACGCATCCAAGAAGGGTCTAGGATGTGTGCTAATGCAAAATCGCCGAGTCATTGCTTATGCATCCCGAAAACTAAAGCCACATGAGGTTAATTACCCGACTCATGACCTGAAATTAGCCGCTGTTGTCTTTGCCCTCAAAATATGGCGTCATTATCTTTATGGAGTCACCTTCAAGATCTTTTCCGACCACAAGAGCCTAAAGTATATATTCACTCAAAAGGAGCTAAACATGAGACAAAGAAGGTGGTTAGAGTTGATCAAAGATTACGACATGGAGATCCAATACCACGAAGGAAAAGCAAATGTAGTGGCTGATGCTCTCAGCCGAAAGTGTGTGCACTCGCTATGTGGAGCTATTTCACGAATGAAGCTAAGAGAGGAGATCCAGAACATGGGCATCAACGTCATCTCTAAAGGTGACGACATGAACGACTTCACCCTATCACCTGAACTATACGATGACATCTGTGTGAAACAAACTGGAGATGAAGTGATTGAAGCAAAGAAAGCAAAGATTGGGACCCCGAATGGAGAAGGTTTCAGCATCGAGAAGGATGGGAGCATTCGCTACAAAGCAAGATGGTGTGTACCTCAAGACTTCGAACTAAATAAGAAAATCATGGAGGAGGCACACGCTACACCCTATTCAGTGAATCCGGGAGGAGACAAGTTATACAAAGACCTTAAAAAGACCTTCTGGTGGCCGAATATGAAGAGAGAAGTAGCAGAATTCGTATCACGATGTTTGACTTGCCAAAAGGTGAAAATCGAGCATAGAAGACCCCAAGGGTTACTACAGCCTTTGGACATCCCAGAGTGGAAGTGGGACTCGATCTCAATGGATTTCATCACCGCCTTACCAAGGACCAAGAAAGGAAACAACATGATTTGGGTAATTGTGGATCGATTGACGAAGTCTGCACACTTCATACCAATGAAGGATACCTGGAACAAGAAAGAACTCGCCATGGCTTACAGAAGACACGTGCTAAAGTTACACGGAGTTCCAAATAGTATCATTTCAGATAGAGATTCGAGATTCATTTCCCGATTCTGGCAAGAACTACATAAGTCTTTAGGGACCAAGCTAAAGATGAGTACCGCATTTCACCCCGCAACCGACGGTCAAACTGAGAGAACAATCGAGACTCTGGAAGACATGCTTAGAGCTTGCGCTCTAGAATTCAAAGGTTCATGGGAGGACATGCTAGACCTAATTGAATTTTCCTACAACAACAGTTACCATGCTAGTATCAAGATGGCACCATTTGAAGCCCTATACGGAAGGAAATGTCGGAGCCCTGTATGTTGGAACGACCTCACAGATAGTGTTGTACTTGGACCACAGATGATTCAAGAGATGATCCAACAAGTCCAAGTGATCCAACAAAAGATGAAGGCAGCTCAAGACAGGCAAAAGAGTTATGCGGACCTTCACCGAAGAAGCATCGAGTTTGAGGTTGGAGATAAAGTCTTGTTACGAGTGTCACCAATGAGAGGAGTGATGCGATTTGGTAAGAAAGGAAAGTTGAGCCCCAAATACATAGGTCCATACGAGATATTGGAGCGTGTTGGAGAGGTAGCCTATCGTTTGGCGTTACCACCATCATTGGACCGAGTCCACAACGTTTTCCATGTTTCCCAGCTCCGTAAGTACTTGAGCGACCCGTCGCACGTTTTAGAACCCGAGGTACTAGAACTCGATGACTCGCTATCTTATGAAGAGCGACCCATTAAAATCTTGAATAGTAAGGTTCGAAAAACCCGAAATGGAGAGACCCGTATAATCAAGGTGATATGGTCGAACCATGACACCGAGGAAGCCACTTGGGAAGCCGAGGAGGCCATGAAACTGAAATACCCAGAGCTATTTGAGGTAATTATCTAGTTACGAGGACGTAACGTCCCCTAAGGGAGGTAGGATGTAATACTTACATCTTATCCTTGCATAGCTAGGAATGTTGGTTCACTAATTGCTGTTGATAATAGAGTTAGCGGCGATTGTTGAGGGTAGTTTTAAACTTCGAGGACGAAGTTTGTCTTTAAGGAGGGTAGATTGTAATACCAGTAAAATCATCAAATAAAATAAAAAGGGAAATTTAAAGATAATAATAATAAAGTATTATAAAGAATAAAATAATAAGAACTAAAATGGGAAATTAGTAGCCGTACAACTGTCACGTAAGCTAGAATTTAATCCGACTTCGAGACGATAATCTAAAAACGCTTTCATCGTCAAACGGTAAAAGAATTTATAATAAAATATATTCCTCAAATTTATTTTAATAAGAGAAGAGCATTATATATATATACATACATTTAACCATAGTGTCGATATTAGGAGTCTCAAAATATATCGTCACGCTTCGTTTTCCGTGTCGCGGAAACCCGACACAAAACTAAACGAAATCCTAACCACATCTAGCCTAGATACCTAATAACCACCCTACATGCCAAGGAACCAATGCATGTTGAAGCATGCTCCTCTCTTGTCTACTTGGGAGCCGTTTATTCCCTTCCCCATATCCCTCTTTTTGTCTTTCCAAAACCTTCACTCCAACACTCAATAAACCCTATAACTCAAGCTCCCACCAGAATTATTAGCTCACTCAAACACTATCAACACAAAAATAAAAGAGAAGAGAGATAGAGAGAAGAAGAAGAAGAAGAAGAAGAAGAAGAAGAAGAAGAAGAAGAAGAAGAAGAAGAAGAAGAAGAAGAAGAAGAAGACTAGGAGGAGGATCTTGCCTATACACTAAGATCTTCACCTTGTAAGGACTAAAATACTAAACTCTTAACATTTCATTCTCATTCAACACTTAATCTTGAGTAAAACAAACCCTTAAACGAACTATAAGAGTCCTCATACATGCATGCAAGAACCTATACACAAACAATCATCAAAGTGTCAAATCCGGAGGTTGATAATGAACAGAATAAAAATACGACATAGACTTGTTTTATTGCTATGAAAAAAATATATGTTGTAGTTCTTCCTGTTGTTGATAAGTTTACAAACTTTTGTCATAATCCGTTGAGTAGTTTGCAAATGAAAAATCATACAAAAAGAACATGATTCTGGACAAACAAATCTGCTAGTCTCAATGTTTGTATCTTAAAAAGTAACTTAAAAGATTAATGAGGACAAACCCTTTTACCACAATGAACTTCAATGAAGATAGAGTATATTAGGCCCTGGAATCAACTCATTTGAATTTATAGTCTTTGTAATCTACTTAAAAACATTTTGTGACTCATATTCTGACCACTACTTAAAGATCCGACCAATAGTACATCTTAAACCTATTTTTGGCTAACATGGTAAATACATAAAAGTGGGTAGACTAAATACTAGACCTATTGGAGTTGGTTTCGTCCAAGAATATTGAGTGTTTGATTTTATATGATTTTTGCAACACAAAATGACAATCTGGAAATCTGATAAAATATTGTTCTTTAGATTGATAGTTGAGAATCTACCATTTTGGAATAGACCACTAGTAAATAAAGTTATACTAAAGATAAATTCTTGATATTTGACTATGATAAACTTTAATGAGAGAGATGCATGTTGGCCTTTTGAAAACCGATATTTCGACTATTTAAACACCCGAACCAGCCCAAAACTTTCTGTGACGCGGAAACCGTCACGTTTTACTAAACAGAAATTTCAGAGGCTTTAGAATCGTTTTTGGACTGTTAGTATTTGACACTTAAAGTTGTAGGACATCTTAAAAAATTCAACCTAACTGGTATTACCCCAAAAAGTTAAGTAATGAAGGAGTTATGACGTTTTGAAGTCACTATTCAGAATCTGTAAAACCGTAAAGTATGTATGAGATAATGAACTTGTATAAACCAAGTGTATGAGCTATAACTTGTTAAACTAAAAGCACCAACTTGATAAAATACTCTTAAATATTCTGACCATGAACTTAGTTTACTTTCTTAATAATAAAACTCGGAACAAAACGTTCAAAATGGAACATACCAAAAACCGAGTAAAATACATAAAACCATTTGAACTAGTTAAGGACCGACTTGAATAATTTATTAACAAGTACTTTATGTATATTGTAGACTCGGGATTTGTAGAAGAGGAACTTTAAATCTAGACCAGCTCATAAGGTAAGGGAAACGCTTGTCCATACACTTTTCTTGAACTATTGAGTTTTGTTTCAAATGTTATTGCAGCATAATGATGGGGGTTTCTTAAGTTTTGAGGGATTCAAACTTGAGACAAACAACCTAAGGGGCTGTTTAGAATCAGAGAAGCAACACCTCAAACAATGAATGATTTTTGAACAAACAATCTAACTTGAGGCTCTTTTTTGTGATGATTTTCTTTGGTTTTTGACAAGATGAAAACAGGTGAAATAAAAGGATATGAACTTTGGTCTAAATTCCACAGCTTAACACAGGAATTTTAACTAAAGAACTAAAGGTGAATCTGAAAGAGAGCTACCACAGCCAAGCACAGATAGTTCCTTACAAAATTCGAACAACAAGGATCATTCAACCACAGCCTAGCACAGGAAGAATAATACTTGTCAACAGGTGACTAATCAACACTCACAGCCAAGCACAGAGATGTCATTAGGCCCGACTCAAATAACTAAGCAATGCACAAGTTATTAAGATTTAAATTTGAGAGAAAACTCATCTTTTTCATTCAACATAATCTGATTTCAACTTGTTACAAAGCAAGCCTTATATAGGCCAAGGGATATAGATCTAGGACGTCCATTCTTCATCTAATGGCTCACAAAATAAGCAGGAGTTCAACTACCCTACAACTAAGATACAAATCAGAAAAAACAAACTAAGGACAAAAGCATAAAGCATAAAGCATAAAAACAGGCTGCTCCTCTTTGTCTTCTTGTAGAAGGTCAATTAAGATGTGTAAGACCTTGGAGCTTGAGCTTGGCAGCTACCATCCTCAAGTACACAATGTTAAGATGCCTTTCAAGTCGTGCCATTCTCTTGCCTAGCCAAAAATAGCTTTCAAAACAGCCTTGGTTCATGGTTGTGCAGAATTGGTTCCACCTGGACCCATTTGTTTGGACTTAGCTAAACCTGCCTTTTTATTGTGAATTAGCAAAAACTCTCCTAGACTTTTGTTTTCCTAAGACCATAAGGTAAGAGTATTAGGCCTTGGAATAACTTAATTCACATTAGGGGTTGTCTTGGATGAAGCTCTTTGATGTTGGACCTGAACCGGGTGAGATATGACATGGACCCTTCTGATTGTATTTTGTAACACTCATAACTCCCTGCTCAGGATGAATTTGAAAACCCATGATAGTTCATTGGAAAGATATAGATGTTGTCTTTCATGTCACAAAGAATCAGACCCAAATTATATCTGGAACTTTAGCTATTGAGGATTGAGTACAAACAGGTCACTGATAGCATGAGCTGTAATGGTTCAGCATTCAGGGGCATCTTGCAGAGCCTGTAGTTTCCAGCACAGATATAATTAGGAGTCTCATGAGTAGCCAAATTGAAGCTCGATGAGTTAGCTTCCTCCTCCAGTTGGAATCATGCAAAAACAGTTCCTAGAACTTCAGTTATAAGCCTTTGAGTGACAACAGGTCAATTCTGAATATCCTGCAGTTTTCCTGTACATCAGCATGAACTTCAAAAAATCATATCTCCTTCATATGGTCGATTAAAAATTCTCATGATGACTCAAATGAAAGCTAATGAAGTTAGCTTTCATATCCAAAAGGAATCAACCAAAACTATCCAGCCAATGTTGAGTTATACAGCCTTGAGTGTTGACAAGTCATTTTGTCAGAAAACGAGATGCACCATGTATGCCAGTCTTTGAAGGTTTGCTGTGCAAAATCTACTCGATGAAACTTGATGATTCAAATCCCATATGAAATAGGACTCTTTCAAAAATCCAAAAATATAAAGAACTCAAATTTCCACCATGTATAACTCAAGATATGGGTTATTGAAGTTGACCCAATTCTGAAAGTATTGAGACTGTTCTGAATTGTTCAGCATGCCTTGTTTTGAACTTATTTTGCTTCACTTGGTCTTGTATTTCATATGTGATCAATGGCAAATGTGATGGTCCCTATGTTGGAGCAAACATTGAGAGACCCATGCCTTAACTCCTGTTGCAGTTATCTTGTGTATAATGTTTATAATGGTTGTTATTATAAGTTTGGATTATTGTGATGAAATATTGAAAAATGATTGATGTTATTCCATCCCTTGAAATATTGAAATATAATAAAGGACTCATAACTTTTAAGAGTTTGAAAACCAAAACCGTTTGATCTTTTGTACAAGTTATGGAGATGGTTAATCTCAAGAAATGGATTTAATTGTGTGGAAATGGTTTTGATTTTTGGTTTGAACGGTTTTGGTAGAGGGGTAGGTTGTTCCCAAATAATAAAAGGGGACCTCCTATACAGAGCTTCTGGTGGGGGTTAGTTGATCGAGACCCCGTCCTCTTATCTTCCTCCTTGGGGTTGGCTCTTGGAGGGGTGTGCACACTCGGGATTTTTGGACAGTTATTGTACATGGTTTGGTGAACCCCGTCTTATCCGGACTAGGGCGACGGAATCCTCTCCATACGGCCTCTATCCATTACTTACTAAAGAAAGTGAAGAAATGTTTTCTTCGAAGGAAAGTGTTTTAAGATTTGGAAGGACTAACTATTTTGGATCGGATTTCCTTATTTAGAAACTTGAACTTCTCAATGATATTCTACTTTCTTATGAATTCTAAATTTTAAGTAAAACTCTTATTTATTTTTTTTGGATTGTTTACCTTACTCAACATTATTGTTGACCCTCTTTTGTTTTTGTCCTTAATTGGAACTGCTATGACCACTATTGTGAGAGCAGATCGTGTGACAGGTAATCCAAGGAACTAGGACGTGGGAATCACGGGAGAGCGCGCGCGTTATTGTTTTTATTGGAAACCAATGTTTAGACAATTATTGTGACACCCTCAAATTTGCGGAAAGAAAAAAAATTATTTAAATACATAAAAGATATGAGAATACCTATCGAAGGTGTCATAAATAAAAAGGGTTCATACAAAAGGAAAATAATATTATACATAAAAATTATACAAGACGGGAGACATATCTCCCGTATAAATACGGAAATAAAAGAGTGTATAATAATATACAATCTAAGAACCGAATATAGGTCCAAGGTAAATACTTCGCTCGCTAGCTCGTCAATGTACCCCAAATATGCATTCACCACCTGTTCGACCGCATTAAATATAAACACGGAAGCCACAGTCAGTGGGGAGTAACTCCGAGTTCTCCCAGCCACGAAATGTCGAGTTTAATAAACATGAATAACATAAAAGCAATGTATATGGAAAATACAAAACTTAAACATATATGATATGCTTTTCATGTTATGAAACAGATAACTAACAATAACCTAGCATGTGAAAGCTATCATGTGAAATCCGATAATAAACTATAACTCGAGGTAGGGAAGCTGGTATGCTAGCTCAGAGGTTACCTCTGTAACATGGCCGTGATACACTCAAACCCTAATCAACACGTAATCATGTGAATCAGTTAACAATCGGTAATCCAAACTCTATCAATCTTAGCCGGCTTGCATCTCACCTTCTAAAACTCATAGATCATACAAACATGAAAGACCAATACGTCTACAAACAGGCATAAGTTCTTAGTACCGTCAATAGTCGACTCTGTAACTCGAGGCTATACCACAAGGTAGGAAAACATCCTAGTCCTAGACTGATCAG
The DNA here is from genome assembly GCA_022085475.1 of Heliosperma pusillum. Taxonomy (NCBI): domain Eukaryota; kingdom Viridiplantae; phylum Streptophyta; class Magnoliopsida; order Caryophyllales; family Caryophyllaceae; genus Heliosperma; species Heliosperma pusillum. Next base: position 93,878 of record JAIUZE010003742.1, read on the forward strand.
ACCTAGCGACAACAGCTATTCCATTCCCCGTCTCATGACATAACCGTACATGAGAAACTCTGCTAGGCGACCCCCTAAGCAGAGATGGCTAGTACTTAAGCTGGCTCCCTTCCCAAAGCGGAACTCTTAGGATGCCATGCCCCCGGCTTGGTATCAAAAGGCCCCAAGCCGTGACACAAAAGCTATCAAGCAGTGAACTATATACTCGTTAAAGATAGTACGGCCTATCAATGTCATGGTCCAAGATACTCATTTAGAATTAGAATGGTCAAGACGCCATATACTCATAATTCTCTATGGGTACTTAGTCAACACGACACCAACCATATAATCAAACAGTCACGGGAAAAACATCCTATCATGTGACTAATTGCATATAAATCATATTCAAATATCATATCGCCTCATATCTACTAAGGCTAATTCAATAATTAAGTAAAACCTTACTTGAAGACAAATCCCCGACCCGAGTCCCGCGACGGGTCATCAGTCAAAACGGGGCTGACTAGATCTTAGGTTGACCAAACCCGTTTGGTCAAACCGGCTAGAAACAGAGTCTTTACCACATAGACTTGATCATAAAAATCATCATATTCATTACATGTTATTTTATTAAAACTTCTAACATGTGAATTATTATATCATACCAAAACCCGTTTAACTTAAAGGATATTAAATTAAACTACGATCTCGTATTATAATTTCTAACATGTGAGAAATAATAATTTTATGAAAAACCTTTTAATTAAATATTTTACTTATTAATATTTCTCACTTGCTAATTATTACAAAACGCGATAAAATAACTATAACTCAAAAACCGTCACAAGACCAAAGTGGGACCCACGGGCTGATTTTTGGCCGGACCTAACCTGGGCCTGGACTGGGCCCACGGGCCTAGTTGGGCTGTTTTGGCTTTTAATCGATTTTACTATAAACCGTTTCTTAATATTTCCCGCATGCTTAACATAATTAAAACCCGTCAAAACAACAACCAAACAATCAAACATCGACACAACCCAAAGACCAAAACCCGGACCCACCATGGACCAACCCAGACCGGGTCTGAACCGGCCTGGACCGGCTGGTTTGGTCCGGTTTTTCCAGCCCTTTTCCGGCCACCACCATCAATCACCCAAATTGTTTCTAACATGTTTTAATTAATCAAACACCCATTTTAACAACCAATTTAACCATCCATCATACAAAAATCATTATTATGAACAATCATAAAAATTCATCAAGAACACTAAACAACATAAAAATTCCATACAACATAGAAATCATACCACTTATCATATTACTACTAAAAATCCATAAATCATAATAACATGAACCAAAAACAAAAGATGAACCAAAAATAAAAGAAACAAAAGCTATGTAACATATATTCGTCGAGTAACTCAGAATCGTTACCTTAGCTAGCAAGATCAATTAGCACCAAAATAAGAAGTATAAACTAAGAAACCCTCCTACTAATCTTCACCCAAAATATACGAGTCTCCAAACTCGTCTTCAAAATCTTACCCTATAAGAAATGACAAGAAAAACATAATTAGAACTTAAAAGATGAATTTCCATAATTAAAGTGTTGAAAACGATCTTGACGGAATTGAAAT